>PVIJ01018025.1:0-27563 GCA_004024925.1 Scalopus aquaticus | reverse complement strand
GGAGGGAGGGAAGGGAAAGGGCACAAAATGGAATAGAAAAGAACACAAGGGACCATGGAGATGGATCACGGGTGAATTTGGTGGTGGGCTACCCAAGGGGAATGCAAAATGTAAAAGACATAAATAACAATAAAAATATATATTATATATAAAAAAAAGGCATCTATGGAAGAATATGAGGAACTCAGAATCAAAGGAGTGGATTGGGGAAGGTAGGGGAACTAAAGCCTTTCCAGAGATATAGGAATGGAAATCTACAGAATACACCCTGGGGTGCTCCACTAGCTTGCATCCTCGGAGCCCACATTTCAGAAATTTTGTGGCTGACAGTGTCCCCTTTACCAGCCTGTTCTTTGGCTGAGGAAGAGTGAGACATCCTGATGGACAGTCCTACCAAACTGTGAGAAGTTGGAAGAAGGAAGAGTAGCTCCCCCAGAAGACATTTAGCATGCTATTTCCTGGAGAAGGAAGAATGGATGGCAGCCAGCAATTACAACCAACTTGGAATGGAGTGAACCTCAGAAGAGGCCTTCAGTTATAAATTACGATGCACTGTATACTAAAACTTTGAATGAAAGAACAATGCACTTGGGGTGGAATGCTCAGAGTAATTTTTCTAAAAGAAGGTGCTACACATGAAGCTTCCTTATCACTATGTGTGGACTGGACAAACCCAGGGGGAGTGTCCTATTCAATATTCTTGGTCTGACAAATATTTATTTACTACGCCCCAGCGATCCTGTCTAAGCCCCAGGGGTTCTGGTCTAGGTCACTTCCTTTATTCACTGTCACCAATGCCAAGCTCAAGTTGCTTAACACTAAAAGCTAGTACAATGGGGTAGGCTGGCCTTTCAGAAATCCAGAGGGAGACCCCACAAAGGTTAAATATTTATGCATTCATAAGTATAAAACAATTACTTCATTTTACCCACTATCACAACAGTAAATGAAAACAAAGCACAAGTTCAAAAAGAAGTGTTTTCTAGCATAATTCTCCTGCATCCCTTCTCCCATAATTGCATTAAACAGTATTTTAAGAGAAATGGCTTGGAATTTGGACCCTCCCTTGTGGCACAAGGGGTTAAGTCTTAGTACCATGAAGCTATCGGCAGCCACTGCAGCAGGAGTTCAATCCCCAGCCAGGGAAAGCTGACCCCAGGTGCAGCAGACCTCTCCTGTCTCCCTGCTGCTCCCCTCAGCAGTGTATTTCAGTCAGTCTGCCTGCTCTGCTCCCCACTCTGTCTCTGGTGAATCCTCTTACCCCACCAAACCTCTGGCCTACACCCCAGGTCTTGTATGCATAAATAAATAAATCTTTAAGAAAAAGGAAAAAAGAAATTAATTGGAATTCTATCACACTAAGATATTATTCACCTACCATTTCTTTATATATATTTTCTAACGTGTGTGGGATTTTTTTTCTCTTTATAAATGTCTGCCCACTGGAGAAAATTTTTAAATCAAGCAAAATGTTTAGAATAAAATAACCATCATCCATAATACTAGTAACTAAGACACAATAGCTATTGATGTTTTTTGTGTATTGTGTGTGTGTATGTGTGTGTGTGTATTTCCTTTTACTCCTAATGGATTGGATGAAAACAACTTGGCCAGAAACAAAACTGGTATACTTTAGCTTTGCTTTTCCTTGTGTAATTTTCAGATTTTTCTGTAATGAGCCTTGCTTTTGAAATAAGAAAAGTAAACAACAAAGAAATAAATAAGAGCAGGAACTCTGTCTTGCTCACCCAGGTATCTCCAATTCCCAGAACACAGCGTGACACACAGTAGGTACTCAAAAAATGGTTTTTGAATGGCGAAGATTTTCGCCAAACACCAGTGAGAACAAGCAGGGTTGCTAATGAACGCAAAATCACACTGCAGCTGTGCTGGTTATTATTTTCCGCTCTTGTTCATTTTGGTAAACAGTTCAATTTGTGCCATGCGATCACGGTTGCTGTCTTGCTAGAAGACTGAAATCGAATTCCAACTCAAACACACTCCCTGACCATGTGACTTTGGCCAGAAACTTCAACACTCTGTCTTAGCCACCTCATCTGATAAGCACCAGTCCAGGTGCTGGGGACACAATGCAACAAAGATTACGCCCTCAATTTACATTCCGGTTAGAGGAAAACGCCTAGGAATAAACATTTGCCAGGAGTCCCTAAGTGCTAGAAGAAAAAAGAAAAGAAAGGGGATAGGAAGCAACTGCCTATTTTATAAAGGGTGATCAGGGAGGGACAATGGTTTCAAACATATCCTAATCCATGTTTTGCAAATTTCAAGGTGTGACTAAGTGCAGTCAGGAAATCAATGTAGAGAGTGATCTGCCGATTTTAAACACTGAAATAAAATACCAGAGCGCATCACAGATGTGAAGGGTGACCATAGTCTGGTGTCATTTGTTTCGGTGTGGTGCGGACACATGGTTAGCACTGTGGCAACTCGGAGGTAAGCAGTCTTAAAGAAAGATACCTAAGTAGGGCCTCTCTCGGTGAGGGCAGCCCACATCTTTTGCCCGGTGAGTACCCGACTGGACTAGTAATCTTAGCTGAGGGCAAGACAGACAGAAAGACAACTGCAGAGAAAAGATTGGGACCAGAGCTAAGAAACTGGGGTGAGAGGCAAAACCAAAACTGAATGGTTAAAGCAGTTCAGACAGAAAAGTAATATTACATTTTTGATACAAAAAAGTACCTGGCTGAAAAAAGACACACACCCCCAAATTAGAGAATTGAGATGCAATTTACCTACAAAAAAATTAAAAGGGAATGAAATATGCTTGTCCATAATACTTCCAGATTACGTGTATAGCAGTACTTGATTATTGTTACAAATTCCCAAAATATCTGCTCCATACTTCCTTTTCTGATCTTTGGTCAGGTAGACAATATAAAGATTTTAAAGTAATATCGCCTGGCTTCTTTAGAGGTTCTTTCAGCCTTTTACACATTTAATAGGTTTTGGAAATCATGTCAACTCATCAGAAACAAGTAGACTGTATTAAAGGGAGACGGGAAATTATCGGACAAGCCTCCTTGCTGTGTCCATTCAGGCAGAATTGTTAAGACACAATTATTCTAGAACAAAGGTGAGCAAACTACAGTCATCGGCTAAATCTAACCCGCTGCCTGTTTTTGTATGGTGGGCAACCTAAGAATGGTTTTTCCATTTTCAGGTGATTGAAAAAAAATCAGAACATCTTGTGATACGTGAAAATTACATGTCGTTCAAGTCTTGGTATCTGTAAAGTTTTACTGGAATCCTGCCAGGCTCTTCCGTACCGTGGAGGGCAGCTTTCTGGCTCTAAGCGAGTTCCGGAGTTGCCCGCAAGATCTAAAATATTTACTGTCTTTTAGGAAAACGTTTGCCAACCAGTGTTCTAGAACTTGAGGGTTGCACTGCTTAAACACCCCTCCAGCCCTCCTCCCTCTCCACTTTAGTCAGAGACGAGATTCCTGGGCCTATTGTAATAATGCATCGTACAATATTGGAAACCAGGGACACCAGAGAGTAAATTTCTATGTAAGACAACACGGGCGGTTCTGCCACGCACCCCAGGAACTTCTGGGTCTGCTTCCCGAAACGAAAAGTGGGCACCACAGGGGAATCCGCAGGATTACGTTTGAGAACCTCCATGCTCACTTGCACGAAGGCACGTGGACCGCACCATGGCAGCGTTTCGGGGAGCTTCTCTCGGAGTCTGGGTGTAGGTTGCCATTTTCTTTGCACTTAGGCAATTCGGCCACCTCTTCCCACCCCGTCCCCCCAGCTTCTGGCCCTAATTTTCGTTTCCTTTTGGCTTTGCCATCTGCTTTTTCCTCACACCCCCTTCCCCCCCCACACTCGGGGCTACCAAGTTTTTCCCTCAGGCTAAGCTTAGAGCAGCGCCCCCCAACTTCCCCGGCTCGAAGTGGGGTCGCCCAGGGACCCCCGCTGGTGACAAGAATGACTCAGCAGGGTCCCGGGCTGGAGCGGAGACATGAAAGCCAGGGCGCGGACAAAAGCGGCAACTCATTTAAGGCCCCAGATAAGCGAACAAATGAAAATGTAATGCGGGTCGGCTCTGGCCCGAAGGCGGCCTGCGCCAGGCCGCAGGGTTAGCCCAAGCGGGAGGCCTGGCGGCTTCCGCAGTCAGAAAATGCCCGCGGCCTCTTCAAAAGGTCTCCTTTGCCTCTGACAAATTCCACGTCGGCTCAACCGGGCCCCAGGAGGGCCAGTCGGCGGGAGAAAACCTTTCGGGGTACACAGAATTGCAAGCCCGTGATGAGTGGGGAGATTTTGAGGGCACAGTCACCTCTCGAGACTAGAAACCATTTTCCTCGCCCTGAGATTTTGCTTGGCTAAGCGGAGGCCGCCTCTCTGCTCCCCCCGCCCCCCACCGCCGCATCCAGCAGCCACGCCCCGCGGCCCCAGGGCTCGGCGCCCCGCGGCTCGCAGCCCCCGCGCAGCCAGCACGCCGCGCCTCCATTCGCCCCACCCCCGCGCGCCCCCATCCGCCCCCGCGGCCGGCCCTGGGAGCGCCGAGCGAACCCTCGCGCCTGCGCCTGACCAACTTCCTGCCGCGGAACGCCCCGCCTACCCGCCCGAAGCCCGCCTCCCAACGCCGCGTGAAACTCGCCTGCCGCACGTCATTGGTCCAGACGACCGAGCCGTTGGCTCCCAGGCCCGCCTCTCCGCCGCCTCTCACTTTTCCCAGGGCGGTTGCGCCTGCGCTCAGCTGCCTGGGCGGGCTGGGAGGCGCGCGTTGAAAAGTCTCGTTCCAAGTTTGGAGAGAGAGAGAGAGAGAAGAGCGCCTCAGACCTTGGTACCCGGAGCGGGGAGGAGGCAGGAAAGAAGGACGCGGCGTCTGGGGAGCACCCGGGCCGTGAGACGGAGCTCGGGCTTCGAAAGCTGGAAGTGTGTGACGCGCCTGGGAAAGGCAGGAGCGCCTGCGGTTGGGCTGCTCTTGGCTAGTGAGGGGAGTCCAGGCGGCGGCGAGGGGCGAGCGACCCGACGCAAGATGGCGAGTAAAGAGAGTAAGAGGCCCGGCGGGGAGGCGCGCGCCGGGGCCGCGGGGGGCGGCGGGCGCGCGAGGCCGTGGCACGCGCCGGCGAAAGGCGCGAATTGGCGTGAGGAGCAGGGGGCGGGGCCGGCGCCGGGGCCGGAGCGGGAGGCCGGGCGCCCGCCGCGGGGGGCCTGCGCGGGACGGGGCCGCGTCGCGAGGCGCAGGGCGCTTCCGGAGCCGGGCGCGGGGCGGCGGGTGGGCCCCGGCCTCCGCCCCCTCCCCTCCCCCCGCCGGCGCTCCCCCTCCCGCGGTCTCCGCCCGCCAGGAGGCGGCCCCCGCCGCCGGAAAGGGGCCCGGCGGCTCGTTGCCCGCGCGCGCGTCGCTGCCTCGGGGTCGCGGCCCTTGTCCGGGGGATTCTGGAGCCCGCCGGCCGATGGCTGCCGACGCGGGCTGGGTGGGCGCCGAGGCCGCGCCCGGTGGGGGAGGGGGGCGGCGGGCCGAGGGCTTGCTGCCGCACGTGGATCCGTCGGCCCGGGCGGGTCGCGGCGCCGCTCTGCGCGCGGGTCGTCGTCTCCGGACAGGTGCGGACAGCTGTGGCCGGCGGGGCGCCGCCGGCGGCCGTGTGACCGGTGACCCGGGGCTGTGGGCGCGGGCGGTGTGGTGCTGCGAGTGTAAAAATAAGCTGCCTGCTGCTGCTCTGCCCTCGCGTTCTGCGGGAGCGCTCGGTTGCTCGCGTCCGGAGAGAGGTAAAGGCGAAGGCTGGGCGAGGTGTGGCCATCTCGAGGTGACCTCGCCGGGCGCGGGTGCCCTCGCGCCCTCGCAGCCGCTTAACCGTGTGGGCTTTCTCCACGTTGCAGTGTTCGAAGATACTGTGGAGGAGCGTGTCATCAACGAAGAGTATAAGATCTGGAAGAAGAACACCCCGTTTCTGTATGACCTGGTTATGACCCACGCGCTTCAGTGGCCGAGCCTTACCGTTCAGTGGCTTCCCGAAGTGACTAAGTAAGGGCTTCTGGCTCCTTTGTTTTGTTCTGAGCGGACTAGTTCTGGCACCTTAGCCGTAGAACAGAAGCGTGTGATCAGTTTCGCTCTTGGATGGGGTGACAGGTGATCTTTTTCAAAATTGAAGTGGTTTCTGGCGAGAAAACAGGAGAGAGATTAATTTGTGAGGCAGGACCCCCGGTATGGTGGGCATTTGGGGGGCTTCAGTGTACAGCAGCATCTCTCGGGGTCCCAGACCAATGGCTTTCATTGGGACCTTAACGAAAAATAGCATACGTACGAAAAAGTACCCAGATGACGAGCGTATGATTTGATGAATTTTTATAAAGTGAACACGTATGTCATCAGCCTCCAGTGTGGATAAGTTTAAATTGGACAAGTGGAAAAGAATTTAGCAGCAGTTTCTCAGAGCCAAGGTGTTAGTGCCTTACAGTGTGAAACGCCTCTGAAATTGCTTTTCATCTTCTGGGGCTGTTCTTTTCGGCTGTTTCTGAAATTTCTCTGTTCAGAATTTCTGGAATTTATTGAACACAGACCAGAGCTTGGGGCATCTGAAGAATTCTCTGTTCTGTTTGGTGTAACCCTCACGGTGGTATTACCACTGCTTTTTATCCTTGTTTGTTTTCCGAATTGAGGATCCTGTCCCAGATCACACTGCTGGTAAGTGGGGGAAAGGACTTGCTAGCCCGACCTGGCATACACTTGCACTCTTTCCAGTAAGCATTTGATCATGTACTTTAAAGGTGTGGTAATTTTGGGTATTGTGAGCATATAATTTAATGAGTGTTAAACTCTAGAAAGGGGATTTTGTGACAAGTTGCTAAAAGTAAGTTGATTTTATTTCAAATTACTCTCGAAATAGCCAGTCTCCATTTGTGAATGTTGACTTTCATACGTATATGGGCTTCCACTGGGGTCTGCAAAAATCTCCATGTAAATGTGTAGGTGCGGGAAGAGTAGCCAAGAGCAAAATAATGGGGACTTATAAGCATTAACATTTATGGGAACTTTGAGCATCAGATACTTAGAGGTATTCTGACTTTGGTTTAGAGCAGTGTGTGCATTTGACTCTGCCTTTGGTTAAGCAGATTTAAGACTTTAACAACTTAATTTACTTTCTTTTGGGTCTTTTTGACCTACTGTAACACGATAGAAGAGTACAGGAGCTTTTTTTTTTTAATTTTTTTAAGATTTATTTTTATGCATACAAACTGGGGTATAGGCCAGAGATGTGGGGTGGTGAGAGGATTCACCAGAGAGAGTGGGGAGCAGAACAGGCAGATCTACTGAAGTACACTGCTGAGGGGAGCAGCGGGCAAGGCAGGAGAGGTCTGCTACGCCATGTGGGAAGCTTCCTGGCCGGGGATCGAACTCGTGCTGCAGTGGCTCTGGATAGCTTCATAGTGCTGCGCTTAACCCGTTGCGCCACCAGGGAGGCCCGAGTACAGGAGCTTTTAAGGTTAGAGACTTGGGGTTGACTCCTGCCTCCTTCGTGGTTGCTTTGTGAGTTAGGGCAAGTTGGTCAGTCTCTACCCCCAAGTTGTCTGGTCTGTAAATGGCTGCGGACAGCTTCACAGGCTGAGATTTAACCCCTCGTACCACTGGGGAGGCCCTGGTCTGTAAATGAAGGTGCTGACAATACTGAACGCCCACATTTGAGGGATTTTTTTTTTTTTTTACACTTTAAGAACAGGTTTATTAGGACAAGGAAGTAAAGGACACTTGTACAACAAGTGGACAGGAAGAGCTGCCCTCTGAGGGGCAGGTTTGCTAAGAGAGGCCTGCATGGTGCAGGTCACGGGCAGACAGGCAGGCCGCTGCCCTGCAGAGGGACAGAGCTGGTGAAGGAAAGCACCTGCATAGGCTCAGGTGGGCAGAGAAAATGGCTGCCACATTTGAGGGAATTAGATCAGGGTAAGTATACAGTAAGTGGTGACTGATGCTCATTCTTCCAACCTTTCCTATTCAGATTGGTTCGGGTAGAACAACTCTGTTTCTCCACTTGGGTTTCAGTGAAAGCTGCTTACTGAAGCCTTTTTAAAATGTTACCTGTGATGTGTTTTGTATAAAGGTTTTAACGGTAATAGAGTCATATATGTTCCCAGCCTGGAAGGATTGCTTTTAAATTAACACTTAGGAGCTCACCAGAAAATACTTTAAATTATGTATTCCATGTTGTTCTTTGCATATAAAGAAGTGGGAACTGGTGGTGGGATGTGCAGTGGCTCTGGGAATGCAAGAAAAATGCCAGCCAGCCTGCATTCTTGGCTCTTGAGGGCTGCTGTGTAGCGCTTTGCAGGGCTCTCTTTGGGGTGTGAAGGGGCTGTGATTGGCTTTTGTCACTATACAGAACAGTAAAAATGTTATTTGAGAAACTAGACCCTGCTCAATCACATGAGGCCTTTTACTGAGATATAACATTCTCCCGAATAATAACCGCACCTTGTGAGCTGGTTTCCTTAAATCAAGTTCAGTAATAACTGATTTGGTTTAAAAAATTAAAAAAAACACCTTCATTTCGGTGTTTCTATAAGAAATTGTTTTAAGAAATTACATTTTAAAACTCATAGATCGGGCCTCCCTGGTGGCGCAGCGGTTAAGTGCTGCGCTGTGGAGCTGTCGGCAGCGGCGACGCAAGTTCGATGCCCGGCCGGGGAGAATCCCACATGGCGCAGCAGACCTCTCCTGCCTCGCCCGCTGCTCCCCTCAGCAGTGTGTTCCCGTCGATCTGCCTGTTCTGCTCCCCACTCTGTCTCTGGTGAACCCTCTCGCCGCCCCACGCCTCTGGCCTGTACCCCAGCTTGTATGCATCAATAAATAAATCTTAAAAAAAAAATAAAACTCATAGATCATTAGGTATTGTGGTTGACCGACTCTACCTAAAAAGCTTTTGTGATAGACCAAATGTAGATAATACGAAAGTATACAGAGTGAAAAATAAGTCCCCATCCACACCTCCTATTCTGAGTTCCCTTACCCAGATCAGTGTTCTCAGTTTCTTACCAATCCTGCCAGCATGAAGTGCGCATGTTTATCTTGCCGCCATCTTTTTGTATGGTTGTCAGTGGTTCACTTGACTTTTTGATTAAGTGTATTGGAGACTTTCCTGTCAGCCTGCTCAGATGTGCTCATTTGTTTTAAGGACTCCCGTTTATGGGTACACTGTAATTTGTGTCATCAGTTACTTAATAATGGATATTGAGATTTTCATTTTTTGCTGCTGTAGGCAATGCTGCTTAGAATGATCTTTTGTCAATCTGTGATTGTTGGGTGAATTTTTTAAATGCGGAATCAGTGGTCAAAGGACTCTGGTATTGGCACCTGACAAGGTCTTTTCTCAGTCTCCTGCAGTCTTGGGTGCATTCAACGTGGGAGGAAAATGGAGTAATGTGAGGAAAGAAGCTTGTTTTTTAAATGATAGTGGGGATACAAATGAAAGGTTTCATGACCCCCACCCCAAAATCTGGGGGTACTTAAGTCCCTTACAGTCAGCCTTCCATTTTTGCGAGTACTGCATCCGTGCATTCAACCAGTCTGCCTCTGCTTGGTTTCCTCATGCGTGTGGAGCCCGTGGATAGAAAAAACGCCATGTGCTTGTGAACCTCCGCAGTTCCAACCCACGTTGTTCGAGGGTCACCTGTCTGTTTGCCGAAGAGCTTTTAGTGTGTTTGGGGAGACTAACTTGTTAGCAGCTGATTTCTTGTAGGATTAGTGCGACTTTCTTTCTTTCTTAAACAGACCTGAAGGAAAGGACTATGCCCTTCACTGGCTGGTGCTGGGGACCCACACCTCCGATGAGCAGAATCATCTCGTGGTTGCTCGTGTTCATATTCCAAATGATGATGCCCAGTTTGATGCTTCCCACTGCGACAGTGAGAAGGGTGGTAGGTACCCCGCATGGCGCCGAAGGGAGTATGCCTCTTTCTCCTTGCGTATTATCAGGACTTCACACTAATGTCTTTTGGCCCAACAGTTTAACTTCTAGAACTTGATCCTACAGAGCTTCTCATCCACGTATGTGCAATGATTTCACAACAGCGTTATTCGCGGGATTCAGAAATGAGGATCAACGTAGCAGTCCGTGCATCAGTTCATAAGAAATTGGCTAAAGTCATGGTATATTTGGAAAACCGCAGTAATTACATAAGAATGAGATAAATCTGTATGGGCTGGTATGGAAAAGTGTCCAAGATAAATTGAATTACTGTTATCTGTGATAATAGTACCCGTTTTGGTAAAAGTAATAACATATTGGTGTATGTGGGAAAAAGTTCAGAGGCATATATATACCAAGTAGTTCATAATGGTGTTTTTTGTTTGTTTTTGTTCTTTAGTTTTTTTGTGTGTGTGTGAGAGTGTTGACTTCTCCCCCTCTCCCCAATCAAACACACATTTCCTTGTTCTAGTATTCCTACAGCTACCCAAGAAGTTTGGTGATTTTGCTGGAAGGACTCATAAGACGCGATAGCAAATTACACTCATGGCTCAAGTTCGCTACAGTAAGGAATACAGAACAACAGCAGCAGGAAAAAAATAGACATCAGGGAGGGAGCTTAGGGAGGTCTGGCACAGTCTCTTTCAAGGCTGCACAGGCCGTGCTCTGTGTCTGGCAGCCAGTGACAGGGACCAGCGCTGATAACTGCCCAGGGAAATCCATTCAAGTGTCAGGGTCTGGGGGCTGGTTTCGCAGGCACGTCCTGCTGACAGCCGGCCGTGACCCCTGAAACTTGTACCCTGGTACGGAAACCAGGTGCGGATCGCCAATCTTACTTGTGCGGCGCACCCCTGACAGACTGGGACAGCGTGGTCCGTTGCTCCAGGTGTACACCACAAAATCATCAGTTCATCAGTGACATAAAGAACCTTCTGAGATCCATGTTCTCAGGAGTTGGCCAGAGTTCAGTCATGGTCCCAGTGTCCTTCAGAACTTGGAGGGCTAAGCAGCCAAACCAGCTGGGTGGTTAGTTCTTTCCTCACAGCCCTGAATGACTTAGAGAGCATGGCATTTCCCAGCATCTGCCTTAGGGATTCTTCTTATTGGAAAAAAAAAATTGACTGTAACTAAAGTTCTGCCACTCCTATCCCCATCCTCCCTGTCTTGTCCAGAATTCATCACTGTTAAATTTGTGTGCCATTTTGAACTGTTTGGATTTCTACCACGTATACGGTAGTCAGTAATGTGGTTGGTGATATTTTGTGGCTTGCTTTTTGTCATTCAACCTTGGTGGGTGGGTGGGTGTGTGCGTGCCATGTAGATGTCTATTTTAACTGCTATATAGTATGCCCTTGTCATTAAACCTGTTTGTCCATTTGTCTACCGAGAGACAGTTGCATAGTGTGTGGGCATAGTTTCTTGCTCCTTTATTTAGTTAATTTTGGGATTACATTTTTGCTCCTCTACATGTGCACATGTTCCACTCACCCTCTGTCAAACAGGTTTTTGTTCTTCCAGTGTTTCCGTGAACACCTGTGCCGTGCCCACATACACATGGGGGAGAGTATCTGGTGGGAATGGGACCACTGGGTTGTGTGATGATTCCTTGTCACCTTAAAATAACACAAAACTATTGTCCAAAATGAGTCACCCAGTTTGTCACTAACAGGTCATAGTCTATTCCCCTGCAACTTTTCATGATTTCTTTAAATACGGTTTTAATCAGATTTTCTTATGGCCTTTGGTCCTGAGTATATACTCCGATTTTTGGTTTAAGGATTAGTCTCCATGCATAATACATGGCTGTATTAAGCTAATAAAGTTACGTGTCCAGTATTACGTTCTAACGGGTGACTTAAGCAGTGCACATACTCAAAACTAACACATTTTTAAGTTTTCAATTTTGGTGTTCTCTTTTTGGGTGCCTTTATATTTAATTTTGGTATTTCTTTTTTAACGGCTACTATTACGATAACGAAGATAGTGGTATTTCGAACTTTTTTGAGTTTGACAAAACAAAGCCCTGTGTACAAAGTAAATCTTACCCGGAAACCCAATTTTTCCAACAGGTGAGCTATTGAGACTGTTTATACTAAAGAAATTGGGCAACTGAGTATCTTCCGTAACAATATGGAGTTGGGGAGGGGGGCAGGATCTCAGGAGGGAGAGTAGGGGGTGATAGGATCAGGAAGGATGTCTTAAAAAGGCTGATGCACGTTCTTCTAGGGACACAAATGGAATGAGAAAGTGCTGAGAAGGGGAGCCGTGATGGTCTGGGCTATGTAAAACAGGACAGGATTTTCAGCCACGCAGAAATGGCAAACTGTTAGCTACAGAAAAGAAAGGCTTCATTGTGACGCCAAGCCACGGAGCCAGTGGTTGTCAAGCACCCACTTAGGGAGAGCTGGCTGGAACTGGGGAATGGCTTGCTGCTTTTGAGGTTATTTCTCCTATCCCGGCTAGTCTGTTTTACCTGTTACTGCCTGGCTCCATTAGGCATTTGAGTTAGTGGCCCCTGACCTGAGGCACAGAGGGAGCTAAAAAGGAACGTGCAAAGAAGCAGCAATATATAGGTCAGGAAGAAATGACACAGTTATAATGTGACACCTCTGAACTCTGTCAGCATTTAAGTCAGGTTTTTATCTATGAGAACAAAAAGGAGATGTTCTTGTTTGTTATTGTCTGCTTTGTTGTTTTCTGCTTATACTCTCTCTGCTCTCACTGCTTCTCAGACTTTATCCAACTTTTCATGTGACTTTGTTACTTTTTCAAGGCCTTTTTGATAACTGTTAATGCAAATCTTTCACACACCGGATAGGGAAGTTCCTCCCTCCTTTTGGCTTTGCCACTCCACTAGCAGTTGACTCAGGTATGCTAGAGGAGCCAGTAGGTATGTGTATCTCAGGTTGGGGGGGAGTTACTTAGCACGTATTTCTGATTTCAGGGTGTTTTTGACTTTAGACTCAAGTACTGTTCCTACTTCTGAGGGAAGGTAAAACCTTCCCCATCTTAATGAAACACAAACTAAGATGCCAGTTCACTGCAGCGCTTCCAGATGACTTATACTTGGACAAAAGGGCTGTGGTGTGTTTATTCCATGCTTATTTGAAATTTCACAGGGAGTGACCACATCTTCACAAGTGAGAGGGACTGAATTTTAATTGTTCGATATCCAAGGTGGAACTGAATTCTCTTGCATCAAGTCACTATCAGTACTTTCCTGTGCAAATGACTTTCGGGACTAAATGATTTCCCACTGGCCAGTGGACCTGTTTATCTATGTTCTTTCTCTCTCTGGTCAGTTTGTCTTGTGTTCTGTCAGGTTAAAATCCCAACCCTTTTGGGTTGATTCAGCTAGGCGACCTGTGATTTTTAATCCTAAGTGTATGTGTTTATTCTTTCTTCTCACATTAGAATTTGGTGGCTTTGGTTCTGTAACAGGAAAAATTGAATGTGAAATTAAAATCAACCACGAAGGAGAAGTGAACCGTGCTCGTTATATGCCGCAGAATCCTCACATCATTGCAACAAAAACACCATCTTCTGACGTGCTGGTTTTCGACTATACAAAGCACCCTGCTAAGCCAGGTAAGGAGGAATAAAGTCAGGTCGTCACTTGAAAGTTTTTCTTGGTTTGACGTAATAATTGCTTTGGCATCATTCAGATTAGTACACGGTATAATTTTCAAAGGTGTAAAGATTGTTCGGGGAGGGGGCTGTCTCCTAACCACCCTCGAGTTCAGTGATTTAAGTAGGACCTCACAGCAGGGTATACTCCTGGCCAAGGTTAAAGACAGCCAAGGATACAGAGCAAAAGTGGGAGGGAAAAGACAACACGTGAGGAGGGAATGTCCAGAGCGGTCAGGCCCAGGCTTCTAAGTATTTCCCTGCTGGGGCCCCACAGAACTTGCTTTCTCTCTGGCAGCAAACCACAGGGGCATGTGCTAAGTGTCTCTGCCCAGGGAAGCCCATTTGAATTTAGGGGTCTGAGGGTTTTATGGAGGCCTGATCTCATAGACACTTCCTGCTCTCTGACCAGTCGTGGAAGGGAAACACAGGACCCCAGCATTGAAACCAGATGCATCATGAATCTTGCTAAACAGTCCTACAAGTCGTGACAGGTTGCTCCGGCACGCCCCACCGCTCTGGGCGTTACACAACTTGAGCAGTTGGTGACATGAAGAATTTTGATGGCCACATTCCCGAGGGTTGGCTGGGGATTCAGCCATGGGTGCAGGCACCCCTGACCTGCTGTGTTAACTCATTCCTTACAGAAATATTTCTGAAAAATTGACTGGGGGCGGGGGGGCTGGGATGGGAACAGATTAGCCCCACACAAATTTGTGGCATAGCTGTGTTGGAGCTAGAGCTAGGTTTTGCAAAGGAGCCATTTTATGATCGTGAGACTTGGTTTGCATTGACTATTTGAAGTAAAGCTTGGAGAACCACTTTTCTAGGCCTCTGGTTGGACCGAGTCCTTGTTGGCGTGCAGCGCTGTTCGGGGCATTACAGTGAGCAGCACGGTTCACTCTGAGGAGTGAGAATTTGCTCTTAACAGTTCTGATCAAAAGCTAAACACTTAGTAGTTAACGTATTTTTTTTCTTCTTTAGACCCAAGTGGAGAATGTAATCCTGATCTTAGATTGAGAGGTCACCAAAAGGAAGGCTATGGTCTTTCCTGGAATTCTAATTTGAGTGGACATCTCCTAAGTGCATCTGACGACCATGTGAGAAACCTATTCTTCCTATCCTGCTCATGTACCCAGAGTTAAGGAGCACTCTGTGGATGGAAAGTCTTCAAAGATAATACTGCTGATGGTTGCGATAACATTTCCACGGGATTTAGAGCAGTGGTTCTCAAACTGCCCTTTAGGGTTCCACAGGGCCCTTTCGAAGCAGCCTTGGGCTGGATGGAAGGAAAGTAGGCAGAGGACCTCCCATTGTTGAAACGATTAATGTGAATGACATTTTAGGTTATTTTTAATTTTAAGTGTGTAATTCAGTGGGTGTTAGCGTAGTCACAAAGTTGTGCAGCCATCACCAATTAGAAGATACAGTTGCCACATGGCCCAGAAAGTAACTCCCTTCCTCTCAAGCAGTCACTCCCCAGCCCATCTTTGCCCAGCTCCTGGCAGCCTCTGCTTTCCTTTTTCTCTTTCTAGATTTGCCCGCTCTCGGTATTTCATATAACTGGAGTCCTCTAATATGTGGCCTCTGTCTCCCTTAGCTTCATCTGCTTTGAGGCGTGTCAGCGCTTCATTCCTTTACTGTGGCGGGTAGGGCTCTGTTCTGGGTGTATCGCGGTTTGCCCATCTGTTGGTGGGCATCGGGGTGGTTTTCGCTGTGGGGTTATTTTCAGTGATGTTGCTACAAACATTCTGTGCAAGTTTTTGTGTGGATGTGTGTTTTCATTTCTCTTGGGCAATTACCTAGGAGTGGAATTACTAGGTCATATGGTGACTATGTTTAACTTTTTGAAGAACTGCCAAACTGTTTTCCAAAGCAGCTGTACCACTTTACATTCCCCTCAGCAGTATACCAAGATTCCAGTTTCTCTACATCTTCACCAACACTTGTTACTGTCTGTCTCTTATTATAGACTCCAGTGGTGTGAAGTGCTGTCTGACTAGTTTTGATTTATATTTCCCTGATGACTAATAACATCGAGCCTTTCTTCGTGTGTTTATTGACCGCTCATGTATCTTCTTTGGGAAAATACTTATTTTTTATTTTATAAAAAATAAATTTTGAGTTGTAAGAGTTCCTTAAAAAGTCTAAAACACAAGTCCTCTATCCCAAATTTTTCCTTCATTCTGTAGGTTGTCTTTTTTTGAGGATGTCCTTGAAAACACAAAAACTGGAATTCTGTGTGCAGTTTATGTATTTTTTTGTCATTTGTGCTTTGGTGTGGTGCCTGTGAAATCGTCGTGTATCCCAACAACACAAAAGTTTTGCACTTAGATTTTTTTAGGGTTTTATACTTTGAGCTTTTACATTTAGGTCTTTAATCCATTTTGAGTTAATTTCTATATCTGATGTGAGGTAGGAGTCCAGTTTCATTCTCTTGGATGTTAATGCCTGGTTTTCCCGATGCTGTTATTTAAAAGTCCTACCTTTCCCTGTTGGGTTAACTGGCCTTCACATCCTTAATGTACAGTATTTTAGCCGAAGTACCACACAAATGCAGAGTGATCGCGTTCATTTATTGTAGCTCAGTGTTCATAGTGTTCTTGCCCCTAACAGACCCGTATATTCTTTCATGGACTCCATACTGTAAGCAAAAAACATCTGGTAGGATTCCAACCCGAGGCCAGAAGTAGACCTCTGGAGCTTTTGAAGCTCGTGGAACTTGGCCACAGTTAGCATTTTGTGTCAGCTTTAGGAGAGTCGGGTTCCTTGCTGAGAACAGGGCCTGTCACGTCACAGACCTTTAGATTTCTGTTGATGGCAATTTCTGTTAAGCTCTTTGAAATGTTGAAAGTAGGTAATTGCCCCAGTCAAGCTGCTTTAGTTGTAAGCAACCTGAACCGACTGGCTCATTTAAACGGAAAAGGAGTTTATCGGAAGGTTGTTGGGAGGGAAGCTCACAGAATTGCTCTGATGGTTGGAAAATGGCCCAGAGACGAGAGGAGAGACCAGCTGGGGCCAGTGAGGACGTCACTCTTGGTGCCTGGAAAGTCCTGCCCCATCCCAGATTCTCCCTTGTTCATGATTCCAAGTCCCGGTTGGGCAGAGCTGCCCTGCCACATGGACTGGGCAAGCCAGGATCCGGGACCTCCCCGCAGGGTGAGACTGGGAGAGACTGTGCTCACAGGGTGGGTACTTCATCACCAGTGCCTTGTGAAGAGCCAGGCTGGGAATTGCTAGGCGTCTTAGTAGCCGGCCTTTCCCAAAGGCTCTGCGTATGCTGGGCCTGTTCCTCGTCTCCCGGGAGCCTTCTGGGGTGAAGGGCGGGGAGGCTGTAGGAGCCCCAGCACACCTTCCTTTCTCTTCAGTGTGTGAATTGTGTGTGTGAGTGTGTAAGTAACCAGAATGAGGACACGTGCCGTAGGGGAAATAATGGCTCTTCCTGGGAACTAGCTTTGTTCTGGGCACCTTCGCCTAGGCCGAGGATTTAAGCAGGTGAAACCCACACTCTGTCGGGGGCACCTTCGTGGGATTGATTCTTACACCGCTGGGTGAGGCTCGCTGCCCTGTAGCTTGTGTTGAATTGAAGACTTTCCTCTTAACTCGTCACGGGATGGCCAGAGAAGCCTGCGCTCCCAGATCTCCTTGGCTGCTCCTTGGGCTCTGCTGCCATTTTCAAGGAACACGTCATGGGGCGCTGTCTGCAGCCCCGGAGTAACCTAGTGGAGGCTTTCGCGTCATCTGCCCCTCACCCGATGCCGTGAAGTGAGAATCGTGGCAGGGCTTCTGTGTTCTGAGAGACGCAGTTCCGTTTCAGTTACCCTCTTGCCCGCCCCAGTGTGAATTGTGAGGATGCGCATGCCCAGTAGATCCTGAGTGCTCGAGTCCAAGTGCCTTGTGTCACCTTGAGGAATTTGGGGTATTTTACGGCACGCAGGTGGGAACACCAGCCTGAGTGTCCCTGCCGCCACTGGGCTCCGTCCCTGCAGCCCACTCCCGTCACGGTCACAGAGGAAGCGCCACGCTCTTCATTTGGGAAGCTTCACTTGGGTTTGTGGTGCCTCCCCTCGTCTGTATTTCTGACTTCTGCGCCAGTGGGTTTGTGTTTCACGACGGTGTTTTAAATGAGATGCCGGCCTTTGAGTGGAGTGTCTCAAGGGCGTTTGTTGGTTTGTTTTCTTCTCCTTCAGACTGTCTGTCTGTGGGACATAAACGCAGGACCAAAGGAAGGCAAGATCGTGGATGCCAAAGCCATCTTCACTGGCCACTCGGCCGTCGTGGAGGATGTGGCCTGGCACCTGCTCCACGAATCCCTGTTCGGATCTGTCGCGGACGACCAGAAGCTCATGATGTAAGGGGCCGGCAGGTGCTGGTCGGTGGGTCCCCGCGAGCGGCAGTGCTTGGGGGCCGGTGCGGGCTGGCTTTTGTCGCTAGGCCCTGACTTTAAAAGGCAAGAAAAGAACAGCCTTGGGAGGTGTGAGAGACACACGGTAGCCTGCGTGCGCGGGACGCCTTACAGGGGATTTCCTGTGCTGTGTGAACACGAGTTTCTCTTTTAAAAAAGAAAAAGCAGGTTTGAATGTGAAGAAACATGCTTGGCGGTGGAGACCATCCAAGCTAGGGCCAGGGAGGGCAGCGGTTCCGTCTCCGCGTGCCCGCTCACGGCCTCAGCACTCGTGATGCTTTCGGCTCAGAGACGAGCATCTGAGGCGACGGGCACAAAACCCTGAAATGGAACAGGCTAGGTTGTAGGTGCCGGTTGTTCCGTCAGCCTCAGCGTCTCCGTGTCTGTGTGTGCCTGAAGCAGCGCTGACCAAGGCCGAAAGCTGCCAGGGGAGAAGGCAGAAACGGGGCCCTAGTTCCTTGTCCGTAGGCGCAGGCCGCATTCGGGGCGCTTGCGAGTCTGGGCTGCCGCCTCGGCGTGCTGTGGCGTCCTCGGGGCGGGGCTCGCGGAGCGGGGCTGGCGTGAGCTGGGGGCCGCCTCTGCGGCGCGCCTTGTGCCTCTATGTTGCAGATGGGACACCAGGTCCAACACCACCTCCAAGCCGAGTCACCTGGTAGACGCGCACACCGCCGAGGTCAACTGCCTGTCGTTCAACCCCTACAGCGAGTTCATTCTCGCCACCGGCTCTGCAGATAAGGTTTTTAAGTTTTGGAATGTTTCGTGTTCACAAGCCCAGTTGTCCTGCCCTGAAATCAGATACTGGAAAGGCACCAGGTAAAAGGCAGAAATGAATTCCTTTTCACTTGTGGTTTCCTTTAGACTGTGGCTTTATGGGATCTGCGTAACTTGAAGTTAAAGCTCCACACCTTCGAATCTCACAAAGACGAGATTTTCCAGGTACGTGATGGCTGGTGTCTGTCAAGTTTCAGTCACTTCGGGGGGTGGGAGGGGAATGTTTTGTGTATATGGCAGGTGTGGGACTTTATTTTTTAAGCTCCTCTTTTGCTAAAATTAACTGGTGGAAAATAAATTGGAGCTTTTTGAGAGACTGTTAGTTCAGAAGCAGAAGAGAAAGCCTCCCAGAACAGGATCAGTTTTGAAAGTGAAAGCCAAGCCTTCTTGGGTTAGGGTGTGCCAGGGTGGCGAGCCTTGCAGTGAAGGCCACCCTGTGGTGGGGAGAGTGGCATTGGTCGAGTTACACTTCACTGGGGCCCTTCAACTCCTCTGGGATGGTTATGGGGCTGAAAACATTTTTTGGGACCCCTCGCGGAGTTCGAATGACCTTCCTGGGGACGGGCTGGAGCCGCGCGGACCGTTCAAAGAGCACTTGAGAGGGTAGGACGAGGAGAATATGCAGAACGTGCCACGGGAAAGTGCCAAGGACTAGAATGGCATCCGCAGACCTTGAAAGCGTGATTCTTTAAACCTTTAAAATATGTCCACTAGGTCCACTGGTCTCCGCACAACGAAACCATTCTGGCTTCCAGCGGTACCGACCGCCGCCTGAATGTGTGGGATTTAAGGTAACAGAATTTGGGGGCAAACTGCCTAACTACCAGAGTAACTTTTGAAGCGCATCCTGAGTGTCTCTGCTCTGTAAAGTAGAAGTGACTCAGCGAGGAGGCTGCATTGATGCTGCAGGAGTTTTGTTTTTCTTTCGATGTTCGGGCATGAGAGGGGTGGGTGTGTGTCTGCCTGTCTGTGTGTATAATGAGTGTTGAAATGCACTGTCTGGGCTTACGCTGGTGGTGCATACATTCGTGCTACCCGAATTTCAATCATGAAGGCATTGTGTTCTTTAATAGCAAAATCGGAGAGGAGCAGTCAGCAGAGGATGCAGAAGATGGGCCTCCAGAACTCCTGGTATGTATCGTGTTGGCTCTTAGCAGGGTGACCTGTCCCGTGCACTCTGGTCTGCGTGTCACTGACTTACCTGGAGAAATGAGTCAAAACTTCAAACTGTAGCTCTTAAAAGATAATTTCAAATGGAAGGTCTTGGTTATTGTGATTGCGTTTCGACATTTAATAAAAACAGTAAAATAGAGCCCAGTAGGTTTTTATGGATGTTACGCTGAGATTAATTTGAGCCCTTGGAAAACGGTGTTGTTATTTCTCGGTGACTTCAGTTGTAATCCCATTTCTCGGGGCGGGTACTGGCGTTTCAGTTAGCAACACTTAACGCTTTCTAACAGTACGGGAAAAAAACATCGGTCTGATTTTTGAAAAGACCCCAGCCCAGAACAAGAACGCTCCCTCCATTTTATCTTGTTGGTGCCAGCAGTGCCTGCCGTCTCCCATTTTGGCATTCCTGCCCCCTGAAGGCTTATGAGGTGGCCTTCCTCATCTTCGCTGTCTCCCTGTCCTCCAGTGTAGCCTTCGAGTCACTTTTCCGTGAAGCATTGCCAGGCTGAAGCAATGGCTCTTTGTCCTTGCTCTGAATTCTGTGTTTGTCTCCACCAGTCATTTGGCAGATAATCACTCGGTCGCCTGTAACGTGTATTTAGCTCTGAGGCCAGTGCTAATTTTCTGTACACTCGTGCTTTGCCCACCACCTTTAAAAGGTGAAGAAGGCCCTTGAGAGGGAGCTGTGCACAGAGGATGCTTACTGAATCCCTCCTTGTCCCTACAGCCCAGACCCCTTTGCTCCTTGCCCAGTTGGTTACCAGGCCCAGCACCTCTGGGCAAAGGAGACACAGGATGTGCCGGCATCTGCTGTGTCTGTGGGAAGAATCTCTCAGTTAGCCAGCGGCTACCTGGGGCAGGGCACGACGTGGCGTATCCTGTATTGGGGGCTTAGTTGGAAAAGTCTGCCCCCTGACGCAGGGCTTCATGCCTGTTAAGTATTTGTTGGCTAGGGCACTGCAGCCAGCTGGTTTCCCCCGGCGATCTTTACACTGCCGCCTTTTTGACTTGGGCTAAAGTTACCTTTGGGTAACACCTACCATCCAAGTCACCTACTGAAAGTGTGCCAGTCAGTGGTTCGCAGTATCGTCACAGTGTACAGCCAGCGCCGTGAATCCCTTCTAGGACATTCGTGTCCCCTCAAACAGAGACTGCATGCCCTGTGCCCTCACACCCCCATCTCCTTTCCCCCGTCCCTGGCACCCACTCGCCCCCTTTCTTCTCTTGAGACCCGCCGGCTCTGGACGCTCCGTGCAGGCGGAGTCGGTCGTGCGGTCTGTGGTCTTTTGTGCTGGCTTGCGGTTGGCGTAATAGTTTCAAGGTTTCCAGCTCTTTTTTGATACTCAGGGAGAGGCGAGTGTATCATTTTGTACATTATGCTCTGCAAGTTTCATGGTCCCTGAGAAAATCCACTAGGGTTTTCTTTTGCCATGAGTCTGTAGTCAAGAGATTTCGTGAAGTAAAGATGTGTCGTAAAGTGGATGCTGACTCGTTTTAGCGTCATGGGAAAGCTGCCTGCATCCCAGGCCATGGTGGCAGACTACTGAGAAAGCTGCTTAGCCCGTCTCACGTTTTTACACTGATAAAATTAAGTGAACTAGTTACATTGCATATAGCCTGAGACAGAGGCCTTGTCAGACGCCTCCCCCTTTGGCAGAAGTGACTTTACAGTTGAGAACATGTCCTTGTCCTTGTGAGAATTGTTTCTCCTGCGTCTTACTCAATGATAAGAAGGTGCAGTCCTTTCCCATGTTATTTTCTCACAGAAGATAACATTCTGCCCCTTCGTCATCTCCTGTCCCTCATATGGGGCTTCTGGGAGTCAGTCATGCTTTTGGATTCCTGGGGACCCCTCACCCCACCGTGGGGCAGTGTGCCTTGTAAGGTGCAGGATGGCTGAGAGGCAGACCTTTCAGTCGGGAAGTTGTGGAAGGGGGGCTGCTGAAGAGCCAAGAGACTACTCTAGACCACTTCTCAGAAAGAGCGTACAAAATGGCACATTCTGGAAATGTGTCACCTTGAGCATCTGTACTGGACTGTTGGGCGGTGAGGCTGAGTGACTGTTGAGTTGTGTTGGGTAGGGAGATGGCAGCGGGCTCATGGAGGTGTCCTTAGTCTTTGGTGACACAGGCTGAAGCACATGTGGCCGAGGTGTCCCAGCTGCAGCTTTGGAGGCTCGGCCAAAGAGCACAGGGCATTCTGTTGGCGCTCCAGGGGACCTAGCAAGGGCTTTGGCTCTCCCTGCGCACTATTCTGTCACCCTTTTTGAAGGTTTGGGAAGTTGCACAGAAGTGGACGGGGGAGCAGATCTCCACACTGCAGGACAGCACCCCTGGGTGCGAGACTGCTTCTCTGAAGACTAACTTGACAGGAGATAAACCAAGATGGTTTTTGTTCTTATTGACAGTTTATTCATGGAGGGCACACCGCCAAGATCTCTGACTTTAGCTGGAACCCCAACGAGCCCTGGGTCATTTGCTCGGTGTCTGAGGATAACATCATGCAGATATGGCAAATGGTGAGCAAACTTAACGATCTCCTTGTAAAGGGGAGGGCTGCTGGCGGCATAGTGAGAACTGCTTCCGCTCTGTGGGTGCGTTACCCCAAGTGTTTCTAGAAAGGCAACACTCAGACGGCCTTTCTTACTGCAGGTGAATAGCACCTGTTGGCTCAGAGCCCCTGTGTCTGTGCAGACGTACAGATGGCGACTTGGTGTCTGTGCCCAAGTTCATAGTCACTGTCGCCAGCTGGGCCCTGGGCATGGCTGCTGGGTGGAGGCTACCAGATCCAGGCGTGCCTGCGCACCCTGCCTTCTCTGATCAGCGCCCAGCACTGTGCTTCCCGAGGCACTGAGTTAATCACCCGCAGTAGACTTCGGAACGATGCCTGAAATGCTCAAGAACAGCGATTGGGGCGGCAGCCCCCGGGCCACTAGGTGCGTGGGCACGCTCGGGCACTGCCCACATCTCTGCGAGCGCGGCCTGCCTTTTCCGATTGGGGGGAAACCAAACAGATTACTCTCACAGTTTGTCCACGTTTACTTTTCAAGATTGAAACTGCTTGACCAGTGAATCCTAAAATCTGGATAATTATTAAGTGTTATTTTTAGATAACCTTGTAAAAACCCCCAGGGGGAGTTTTACCTATGAATTTATTTGGTTGTCATCTCCAGGCTGAAAATATATACAATGATGAAGAGTCAGATGTCACCCCGTCGGAACTGGAGGGGCAAGGATCATAAACCCAAAGTAAAAGAAGTGTTTCTATTGAATGTAATGCTACGTTGACTGCTTGGTTTATCAAGCTCCAAAAAGGCATTGTATAGTAGGAAATGTAAGTGGGATGGCATATGGCGTTCTTTACTTCTGATTCTAGCACTTTCCAGTGAGCTGTTGCGTACTGTATCATATTGTAGCTTTTAGGGAAGAAAGGAATGTTGCTTAAGAAAGAACATCACAGTTGTTGTTTTAAAATACAAGTTAGCAGGGTACTGCCTTTGATTCAACTATTTTAAGTCGTCGTTTTCTCAAACTAAGTGCTTGCTGTTCCCAGATATGCAAGAGTTAACTTTTACACTTTCCCCTCCAACACTTCTTGATTGGCTTTGCAGAAATAAAGTTTTAAAATAAATGCTGTTTTATTCTTACAGAACCTGGGCAGGGAGGGGTGCGTGTCCGTCTGGCCATGTGGCCATCCCTTTCTTGAGTAGAAATGGGTACAGTTTTACTTTATCCCCAGTTTCTTATTTGACGCATTTTTATAAAGGAGGCGGCCTTTGAGCATATTGGTTGAGGACTTGCTGTCTCTTCCCGGGGTACACGACAGTTTCCTCATCTAGACCTGAGAAGTTAGGGGTCTGTGCTTCGCAGACCTAGAACCACCTTAACTCACGTCATTTGACCCAGATCCTATTTGCATCTTTTAACTCGGCAGCTTTAAACACTAGATCTCGCTCCAAAAGAATGAACGGGATTTTTTGCTTACGTGGCAGCGGTCAGCAGATGGGGACAGCGGGCACACTGGCCCAGACACGAGGCCGGCCCCTCGTCCTCGCTACGCGTGCTTAAATGCTTGTGCTGCTCCTCAGACGGGCGCCAGTGTGGGTCTGTGCCTGCTCCTGGGCGCGCTTCCATAGGTGCACTCTGCAGTGTGCCAGGGAACTCCGTAGTCCTTGTAGCTTCTTACAGCTTTGACGGCAGCTGCAGTTAGAATGTAGAGTTTTTCTAGAGTCATCTATTTTAACGGTTCAGGAAAAGGTACTATAGAATCTGGCAGCATAAAACCGATCAGCCGCCCCGTCCAAGGGGGGCTGGGCCTTCCCTTATTTGAATGCATACTCACGAACACTTTTTAAGACCCAGGAAACCCAGATGACTACAACTGTTTTTGAACTTGACTTGTTAATACAGTTAAGGTCACATGATAACAAAATCCACAGAAGCTGTTAAATTTATCATACATATTTACTTCATCTATACAGAATCGAGTAGATAAAATCAGACTCACATTAGTGAAAAATCTCTACAAAATGTCTTTGAAAAGCAAAACAAGACTGCCTCTTAACAATTCGTATCCTCATGAAAGACGTGGGCTGTAAAAATAAAGCAGTGTGTTTAGCACAAACTAGAAGATATCTGCATCATTTTTTCACAGTTATTTCCATCTACAGTCTGAAAGAGGTAGATTTTTCTGCAACACCTGAGAATTGAATCGTGATAGCCAGGTGTGATAAAGGCAGTTGCATACATAACTGAAAAGACTGGTCTCAAGACCAAGAAATGTACTCCTACAACTGAGAATGAAATGGTCCGTTTCCCAAGACCCAAGTTTTCTTTCCTCCTGGGAATCTACTGCCACTCTGAACACATCAGAGTACGTGATGGCGCGACAGATGCAATGTAAGTGGACATTTTAACCTTTTCCGGGTCAGCCTAGCAGCGCTACAGTGTTCTAGAATATGGTAGATAACGGGGCGTGCTACAAAGCCACGACACTGGGCTGGTGAGGTGGTTGCTCTACGAGGGCCTCCTCGAGGGTCCCGTGTGTTTATTCACAGGGTAATGGGCAGGAAGGTTCTGAAAGGACACCAAACGCATCCCACGCAGAATCCATAGCCTTGAAGCACACGACAGCATCTAGCTAAGACGACACAGTAAGCCAAAAGCAGCAGGCCAAGGACCGAGTCACACGGCTTGAAGAAAGCCCTTGAAAACACGCAACAGGCCCAGGGTTCGCAATCCTCCGCGCAGGACAAGCACCACAGAGAGGCGGGCTACACGACGGCCGACGGGCTCTGCCCCGCGCCAGACGCCCAGCAGAGCTGCTGTGAGGCGGGATCGTTAGTCCTCATTTAAAGGAGATGATAATTTGATAGATACCTTCACTTCCTCCTGGGGAAATGAGTCCAGGATTTCATTAAGTAGCCGAAGGGGGTATTTATAAGAGGTACTGGAGGGGAGGGGATGCTTATTTTTGCTTCTGACTCGTGACAAGAGTAACCAGTCAGATAGCCCGCTCTGGGTTCGCTTTCCTCCTCCATCTGGCCCTCGGTAACATGACCGACGGTCGAAGTTGGTAGAATGCTCAGCCCCAGGTGCTGCTTCCTGTCGCGTGGACAATTGTCAATTCTCAACCCAGCTTAGTGTATGTCAGGAAAGAGAAAACCCTTTTCTTTAGCTGGACGGAGTGGAATTGAGTCCAGTAAGGTGTCTGTCGGGTAGTTCTGCTTGGTGGACTGTGCTATCCTCGGTTCCCATAGAACCTTTTTATTTTCATAAAGTCCTTCAGTGCAAGTCACACCAGGGACAAAGTCAGACCTTGTGTCGTCAAACAGGCGTATCTGACGTAAGGAACAAAGGAGATCCAGTTAAACTACTCCCAGTGGTGTGCTTGGTTTTGAAAGCCCCCCCCCTTCCAAGTGTACAGACTTTAATACTGTTTTTTTTTTTTCTTTAAAACAAGTGACAGTAAGAAAAGGGTAGAAACAGACGGAAAGTGTAAGAGCTGACTGAACACTCTGCCACGTTTCCCCAAAGGTAAAGCTGCTGGTTCCAGTCCTGCTTGGGGAGGGAGCTCAGCTGCAGCTGGCACGAGCCATAACCAGATTCCCTTTGTAAAAACCTGGAGAATTTGGCTGCTGGGACTTGACAGGTGGACACTGACCGATGGCACTAGAAGGCAGCGGAGGGACTTGGGCTTTGTGGAAGTGATGCAGGCACTTGCCCTCCTCTTGAACAGAGAGGACCAGCACGACTGCTGTCTGGGAGCAGCGTGTCCCCCAATCCCAGTGAGAAGCAGGCAGCCGCCGCGGCGCTAGCGCCCTGAAGCCAAAGCAACCAAAGCAGGAGGGCTCTGCTCGCGGGCCTTAAGCCCGGGCCCAGTGACCGGTCTGCGCCGCTGCTCCCAAGTGACAGCTTCCCGCGTGCGCCCTGCGCAGCCCGGCGGGAGTCACGGCTTGTGGCCATGTCAACTTGTCCAGTGCATAAACACCGAGAGAACTAATTGCAGTCGAATATGCTCTGCTTGCTTCTGACCCGACACCAGTTTTATTTTGACTTGGCATTTAAATGGTCTATTCAACAAAACTAATCATGTTGATTTTATTTTTGAATATTATTAATGGGGGCCAGGACGCTGAAGTGAGTATTTTCACATCAAGGGACCATTAACAGAACCACGCTCGCCTGGAACGGCCGGTCCTGTGTGAGTGAAACTCTAACTAGGCTAGTCCAGGCGGGGGCGGGGGAGGGGCAGGCCGCGGCCACATGCATTCCGATGGAGGGAACCGAGGCAGGTGTGCAACACAGCTGAGGAAGATGCAGAATAAACTATCCAGACGGCTAAGCAGCCTCCTGTACCACAGAAGTCCAGTAGTTCTAAGAAAATACAGATATGGTAGAAAAAGTAAGAAAATCTTCACCACAAAACCAATAGTTAACTACTAACAGAGAAAGTTATACACAAAATAGAGCTCTCCACGTGGCGGTCACACTTTATCTCAGTCAACCGACTCGATGCCAGCGCCCGCACCTGTGGGCCCGGCTCGGGGCGTGGCTTCCGGGGGGTGCGGCTGGGCAGGGGAGCCCGGGGCAGCGCAGGGCCGCGGCACCCCCCGCCCGGAGCCCTGCTCCTTCAGGACCTCCACCTTCTCGTTGAGCTCGTTTCTTTCCGTCTGAAGCGCCCTGCACAGCTTCTCTAGCCGCTCCAGCTTGAGCTGAAAGGCCTTGTAGTCTTTATCCCGGACCGTTTTCTGGGGGAGAAAAAGGCGGCAGTTTATGTAACCTCCAGGCGCGCGCCCGGGCCCCAGCGTCCGGCCACCACTGCTCTCGCCCCTCGGCACGGTGCGCTTCTCCAGCCGCCTGGCTAAGGGCTGCAGACACGCCCGTGCACCCCAAGTGGCCTTTAGCACATTTCTGTTCTAGGGGGACAATTTAACTCCGTTAGGTCAAAAAAAACCCCAAATACCTGTTAAAATCTCCGTACTGATGAAATATTAAGAAAATCCACGAAATCGATGCCTAAACCTAGCAGATACAAAATCGAATGGCCTATTTAAAACCCAAAGAATCATTTCTACAGCTATTTCTACCGATTCTCAGCTGCGACACCGCCCCACGGTGCCATCCGCGTTTGCAGAGACTCGGCCGTGAGGCTGGCACGCGCCG
>PVIJ01018024.1:0-27563 GCA_004024925.1 Scalopus aquaticus | reverse complement strand
CCCGCTAACTCGGTGGCCCAGGAGAACCCCACAAACCCGGTGGCCCAGTAGAACCCCGCAAACCCAGTGGCCCAGCAGAACCCTGCTAACTCAGTGGCCAGTAGAACCCCACTAACTCAGTGGCCCAGGAGAACCTCCCTAACTCAGTGGCCCGCAGAACCCTGCAAACCCAGTGGCCCAGGAGAACCCCACTAATTCGGTGGCCCAGGAGAACCCCGCTAACTCGGTGGCCCAGGAGAACCCCACAAACCCAGTGGTCCAGTAGAACCCCACAAACTCAGTGGACCTAGGTAGCCTAGGAGACCCCCACGGGCCCAGCCAATCCACAAGAGACTCGGAATGGAGACACCGCGGCCACGCCGTGCCCCCCACACCCACAAGGGCTCCTGCTTCTCGCCCCTCAGAGCCCCGTGCGGGGCCCCTCTGAGCCCAGAGACCTGCCCCGTCTCCCTGCCCCTAGCAGCCCCTGGCTCTTCTGCGGCTTCTTTCCCCGCGAAGGCAAGAACCGAGAGAGAGAGCTGCGGGGGGCCTCAGACCCCAGCCCTGCTCCCCAACCCCGACACACCCTCACTCCCCCCAAGTGCACCCCCCTGTGGCGGGTGAAGACAGGGGCACCCTCAACTCCCTCCAGTGTCTGAGCTATAGATAACCGACCTGAAAACTACCTTCCAGAACAGTCTGTCCGTGAGACGGGGCTGGTGGCCGACACCATGACACGAGACGTCGTCGGACCCCGGCGTTCCAGGGCCAGGACGCTGGACCCGAGACACCGCCCGGCGGCCCGGCGCTGAACTCTGTCCTGCGGCGAGGCGGCCCTTTAAGCTTTAGGGGACCGCGGTGCCGAGTGAGGTGCCCAGATCTCCCCATTTCACTCGCGAGGAAACGGCCCGGGAGCCGACAGGGGCAGCAGGAGGGGCTGGACTCGCGCTGGGGCCACCTGACGTCAGAGTCCAGGTACCGCGAAGTCCCTCGGTCCAGCATGTCTCAGCTCGGCCACGTTTACGGCCTCGTGACACGCCAGATGCTGAGACCTGCGTGAAGACACGAGGCCCGAGAGACCCCGAGTGGGCACGCCCACGGCGACTACCGCGTCACGGTCACTCTCCTGCCCGGGCCCGTCGGGCAGCGGCTGAGGCGTCGCCCCACCCCGGGAGTGCCGGCTTCTCGCGTCTGCCTCCGTGCTTCCCTGCCTCTCCCCCAAAACTCAGGGCGCTGCCCCCGCTCCTGACAGCCCCGTTTCCAGGCGAAGGGGGAGCAGACAGGCAGAGGAGGCTTTGACCCCCAGGGACAGCGGGCGGGCCCGCGGCGTGCACGGCCCCAGCTGTGTCCACCCGACTGAGAAGCTCCCCGGTGCGGAAGCCCCCAGGGCCGGCCGGCGCCTGCGCCACAGCCCGAATCTGAGACCAGCCTGGGGGTTTAGGCAAAAGTCAGGGTGAGGGGGGGTGCAGGGCAGTGAGAGCCCCCACCCCACACACGGAGCGTGTGCCGTGGGGGCAGGGCACCAGAGGACAGAACGTAAGTTTGCCAGGTGCCCACAGATCAGTGGGTCCCCCAGTGAGCAGCAGCCCGAGGACCCCTGCCAGGGCCCAGGGAAGTGGGGGGACAAGAAAGCCCAGGGGTCACACAGGGCTTGCTCCTCACACGAGCCGTCTGGAGAAAAGCAGTGGGCGGGAGAGCAGGCACCTGAGCGCACCCGCAGAGTACCTGGAAGACGGTTTACACGGAAGAGCTTGAGGCGCACGCCGGGAAGGTCAGGGGCGCCCCAAGGCTCTGCCTGCCCGGGCAGGAGCTGGGGGGCGGTGACCCCTGCAGGGAAGCACGTGGGTCTGAATAAATCTGCCACCAGGCTGCAAACAGATGTCTGCCTTGAGGACCGACGGACTCAGGAAGGGGGACCCCCCAGGAAAGCACCCCACCCCCACCCTGTCTACTGCAAGGACTCAGGACGCCACTCAGGAGGCTGCTCCCGGTGCTGGCGACCGGCCGGCGGAGAATGCCAGACAGAGAGCTCAGGGAGAGCCAGCGGCGCCGGGCCAGGCCTGGACGGAGGGCGGGCATCTGCTCGTCCAGAGGCAGCAAGCGGAAACTTATTCTGGAGCCTTCCATTAGGCAAGGAACCCGCTGGACCCCACGGGGCCCCAGAACCGGCCTGATCTGGACACAGCAGACCTGGGGCTGGAGCCGCGCTGCAGCGAGACCACCCACGTGAACTCACCAGGCCTCAGCCCCGAGGGGGCGGGCAGCGGCACCCACCATCTTTATAGACGTTGTCAGGGCTGAGCACAGGGAAGGGGCTACTCCCAGCAGAGCGAGCGGCGGCCAGCACTGCTATTCAGGGACGTGCAGAGAAAACAGAACAGTAGGATGTGTACAGAGATGTGTATGAGAGACTTATTAATAATATAGTATTCACTTAATAAAATATTTATTAACACCCATAGTGTATAGACATAAAGAGAGGCCTAGAAGGAGCTGGCGGGTGTGATTATGGAGGCCGACAAGTCGCCAGGTCCCCAGCTGGAGACCCAGGGGAGATGGCCACGTCCTTCCAGCTGGAGCCCGCAGGCCCGAGCTCTGGCCAGGGCTGACGGGGCGAGCGCCGCCGGCAGCACGGCAGGTTGAGACCAGGAGGAGCCAAGGTTTCGGGTCAAACCCAAAGGCACGGGAAAAGGCCGCTGTCCCAGCTCAAAAGCAAAGAAACACCCTCTTATTCCGGGGTTGGTCCGTGTCTTTGTTCCGTCGGGCCTTGAGCTGGGTGGCGAGGCCCACGCCTCTCTGCCACACTCAGCCGGCCCACTCGAGACCAGCCTCATCCAGAAACGCCCAGGAAGATGTCTGAGCAAGTAGCTGGGCCTCCCGCAACCCCGTCACAAACACCACAAACACCACAATCACTTTTGAGCTGGGTCATGTGCTGCCGTCACCTTCCAGAGAATCGGCACTGCGCAGTCGCCGAGGCTGCCCCCACAGAGGCCTCGGGGCCTCCCAGGCAGAAGGGGTGCCCCGCGAAGCTCTGTTTTGGTAAAGGGTTTTCCTGAGGGCGACATTTCTGCCTCACGTCCCCACTGACGGGCAGAGGTGACCCCGGCCCAGAAAGGAGGGTTGGAGTCATTTGGCTCCTTTCTCCTTCCCGGTCACGTCCACGTCCAGGGCAGGTGGAGGAGCCAAGAGGAAGGCCCTGGGGGCCAGGCCGCTGCGTGGCCGGGCCGTCAGGCTCGCCTGTGCCGGAGGCTGGGGCAGCGGGGAGAGCTGCTGCCTCCCTGGGACACTCAGAGCCTGCCCTGCGGACCCCTCATGCCCGTCGGCCGGGCTTGGGTCAGCAGGTCAGGAGCCCCGGCTCTCTGGACCAAAGCCTCGGCACACGGAGGGAGCACCGGCGGCGCCAGGACCCGGCTCGCCGCTCAGCAGCCCCAGGCCCCGCTGCGTGGACCGCGGGGAGAGGCGGGCAGCGGCCGACGCTCAGAGGACCGAAGCCCCAGGGCCCGGCGCTGACCAGGCATCTTCTTCCTGCCTCTGGCACGGCCAAGTCACAGGGAGTCTGCAGGGAGCACCCCGGGGAGCACTGCGGTCCCGCCTGGAACGCCCCGGGGCTGTCTCAGGGCTCCTCACTGCCTCTCTCTGCGGCTAAAAGTAGGCTTTTTAGAGGAGACGGTCCCTGCCGAGTCCCGGGTGCTCGACTCCGCAGGGCGGGCCACACAGCACGGCCATGAGGAGCTGAGGCCACGCCGAGGCCCCCGCTAGGCTGCCTCCCTGCCCCCTGGGGGTCAGGTTCGCCCCTGAATCCGGGCGGGTCTGCGGCCTGCTCTGACCGAGCAGAGCGGGAGCCAGGCCACCCCAGACCTGAGCAGAGCTGGCGGCTGTGGGGGCAGTGCCAAGAGCCACCGCAGAGCCTCGTGGGGCACCCCAGCAGGCGCCCCGTGAGAACGAGCCCAGAAGACATGGGGAGCTCGGAGGGACCAGTCAGCACTGAGACCCGAGGCCGGAATGAGAGTTCGGGACCCCCTAGAGCTGCCCCTCCCCTCCACAGCCGCCCCTGGGGTTCCAGGGCACAGAAAGCATGTTTTAGGGGCAGCGTAGGCTGAGGGAGTGGTGTGGACCCCACGGGGGGGACAAACTCATCTTCTTGCTTCTGGCATCAATAAAACCTGACTCTGAGATTCTAGATGCGCCACAACAAGCAGCCAGAGGCCCCTCAGCCCCCGGCGCCTCCCACGCGCACCGTTACCTTGAAATGTCATGTCTCCCAGCCCTGGTCTAGAGCCTGGGGCACTCTCAAAAGAGCAGAGACACCTTCTCGGCGTGACTAAGCGGGAAGGGGCAGTCACACAGGCCGGGGGACAGTGCGTGGGCTGCACTCTCGGGGATCTGGATTTGGACACAGGCCGCAGCATGTGGTGTTAACACACAGAAGCACCATGTTGTTAAGGGTTCTACAGTGGGAACAGCACCGGTGGGAGGGTTGTTTTATACATATGACACATGTCTTTGGGATCCTTAAAATCCAGGTGAGTCTAATGCTCTTAAAGACACAGCGACAGAGGCAGAGACACGGAGCGACTGATGGGGTGCAGGTAAAGATGCAGACACACACACACACACACACACATTCACACACAGCTTTTGCAGGGAGACTGGGACCTTCAGCCAGAAGCCACAAGCCTGCCTCAAAATTCACGTTCTCTGAGACAATCCAGGCCCTCCTACACGGCTCAGTGAAATGTGCAGGTTCGACCGACTTCCTGGCCATGATTTATTCATGGGGGCTCATTGCGAGCACCCCTCTCCGGGTCCTCCACGCCAATTAGCCAGAGTATAGGCCTCCTCTGATGCCCCTTGCCCTCTCAGAGCACAAGCAATTCAATGGAAGGTTTCCTAAGTTCCACACAACATTTTTCTCGGTTGGGTTCCCACAATAAAACAATCAAACATTCTCTAGAAACCCGAAAGGCCGCCCCCTCCCCACCCCCCCACCCCCAGTCTGCCCCGAGGAGCCGGGGTCAGGCCGCCATTTGCCCATAAAGTAGAAAACTGAGATATCCTAAAAAGAAATTATTGGAAAATTGCTTTTCATCATAATTACCACAAATAACAAAGGAGAAACTAACTAAAGCAATGACTTAGCAAAGTGACTCACTCTCGGGCAATTATACAGCTAAACGCTGCACTCGGAGCAGTTCCCACAAATGCATTGTTCTGCCAACGCGGTTATTTAGAAAGCTGCAGTGAAGATTTCACAAGCTGCCTCTAATAACGCCACGATCTCACTTAGCAGAGAACACTTCTCCCTGCCACCTGCAGGGCTATCGATTCCGAAGGAGACCAACCTCTCGCAAAGGCAAGTGTGAAGAAAATAGTGTTCCTTTCCTTTAAAACAACAGAAAAGTAAGTAACGATTGAGATGAGGGAGGAAAACGAGGTTTGCAGAGAAGCGGCCGGCAAAGTGAGGAAGCCATAGCTTAATGAGCCTAAATCTAAACCAAACCCAGGCCAGGAGTTCTTTTTTTTTTTTAATTAAAAAGATATGGGCCTCCCTGGGGCGCAGGGGTTAAGTCTCAGCACTGTGAAGCTGTCCGCAGCCGCCGCAGCACGAGTTCGATCCCCGGCCGGGGAGCTCCCCACAGGGCGCAGCAGACCCCTCCTGTCTCCCCGCTGCTCCCCTCAGCAGTGTGTTTCAGTGGATCCGCCCTTCTGCTCCCCACTCTGCCTCTGGGGAGTCCACTCACCTGCCCTCCCAGCTCTTACATGCATAAATAAATAAATCTTTAAAAAAATTTTTAAAGATCAAGGTCTGGCAAGACTGGGGGACACGGAAGGGGCGGGGTGCTGCAGAGCGCGGAGGCAGGAAACCTGGCCGAAGCGAGAGGCCCAACGTGCCCCAGCATCAAGCCATTTTGTGGCTCGACTGCACTTTCCACCAGAAAATTCCACGAAAATGACCCCTCTGGATTGTCGAGGACTCATCCCGCACGTTACAAACCGAACTCCCAGGAGATCCCACCGCCATTTGCTTTGTCTCTGATGCTAATATCCTGCGAAACACATTTTCTATTAAGTCAGTAAATGACAACGTGAGAGAGATTTCAATTTCAAAAGCAAATGCACACGGACCCGGGGCTGGGCGGCTGTCCAGGCGCCAGGTCCTCAGCCTGCCCTCACCCGCCGGGGCGCGAGTCCAAGGCCTTGCCAGCGAGAGGAGGAGAGCTGGCTGCGCGAGCAGCAAGGAGGGGCTGAGGACGCCTGCGCAAAGCTGGCTGGTGCGGGTCGCTTTTAATTACACGATGATATCTGACTTAATGAGTGAGCTCAGGGATGGGCCGAATCACTTCGAGAAACATTTATTTGCTAAAAGTGGTGCCATCGATGAACGGATTAGGTGTTTTGCTCTAATCTGTACAGTCACCATCATTTCTTTTTTTAAAAAAAAGATTTATTTATTTATGCATACAAGCTGGGGTACAGGCCAGAGGCGTGGGGTGGAGAGAGGGTTCACCAGAGACAGAGTGGGGAGCAGAACAGGCAGATCCACTGAAGTACACTGCTGAGGGGAGCAGTAGGCGAGGCAGGAGAGGTCTGCTGCGCCATGTGGGAATCTCCCCGGCCGGGCATCGAACTCGCGTCGCCGCAGCTGCCGACAGCTCCACAGCGCTGCGCTTAACCCGCTACGCCACCAGGGAGGCTCCACCATCATTTCTTCATGAAGAAACTCAGACAGCATCGTGTTAGCTTCAGTTACAGCCTGAAGCTGGACGCTTGGGCACAGAGAGCAAACAGCCACGCGTCTCTTTCCCACCTGTTCTTTGGCACTTTTTGAATTTGCCACAGGCCCTCGGGGCCAGGAACCCAGCTCCATGCGCCTCCCGGTGGGTGGGGTCCAGGGAGCAGCGCAAACTAACACTTCCAGGACTTGGCTTCTGGGCGCTTTGAGCAAACAGTGAGTAAGAATGTACCCCGGAACTCAAAAGCCAAAAAGAGACTCAAAGTAAGCAGGACAAAAATATTAAGTGGTACAGAAAAAGGTTGCATGTTCGGTTCGCCTCTGCCCCTCGTGCGATCCAGAAGCCGCCTGGGCGGTGGCTGGGGGGTGGGCAGGGGGTGGCCGGGGGGCTGGGGGAGGAAAGGGGGGGAGGGAGGGGGCAGGATTGGGCGGGCCGGACCTGGGAGGAGCGCAGTGGATACAGCCAACACCGAGTCTTCGCTTCCCAGCCGTGCTGGGCGGGCCGGGCCCCTGTGCTATGTCCGGCTGACAGCCGCACCTGGCTGCCTCGGGCTTTGTGTCACCGTGCACCACGGGAGCCACCCGCTCCCAGCGCCGCCACATTCCCGGGCCAGAGCGGCGTCGGCCCGGCCAGGCAGACCCATCAGGTCCTCGCTCCAGAACCAGCTCCAGGCCACGAAGCCGAGCAGAGAGCTGCTGGCCAGCGGGTTCCGGTGGGTCGAGAAACAGGAGCCCAGACCCGGACACTGAAGAGTGAGGAGAGACCTGGACAGACGGACGGACGACGGCAGAAATAAATGACAGGCAGAGACTACAGATGGCCTCGCACGCGAACTGGGCCGTGGCGAGGCGACAGGCAGGCAGTGACGAAGGCAGCGGCGGCGGCAACACGCAGCGACGAGGCAGGAGGGCAGTGGGGACCGAGGGGCGAGGGCAGCCCCTGGGCCGGCAGCCGTGCCGGCGCCTGAGCACACAGAGTTCGGGCCTGGAGCCGGCGCCAGACCTGACGTGAGTGACAGACGCGCGGGCACCGGGGCGGGGACAGGGCGAGGCCGAGACCCGGAGCCGGAGGGAGAAGAGAACCAGGGAGGCTCCAAGGAGGGCGCTGCCAGGGGAGGCAGGGCAGGGCTGGCAGCGGGGGCAAAGGCACTGTGAGAAGAGAACGGCGCAGGTGAGTTGTACATTGGGACCCACGAAGTTGGGGTGCCCCGGTGGCCTGGCCCCATCCCCAACCCAGATGTAGCTCAGCCACACGGGCCACGCCTCACCGTCAGGCCCCCAGGAACCAGCTGCACCCGGCCAGCCCCAGCGGCTGCCTACCCCGGAGGAGCCGCCGGAAACAAGGGCTCTTCTCAGGCTCCGCTCGGCTCTCTGCCGAAGCCCCCGGGGAGAGCGTGCCCGCGGGTGAGGCTGCATCCCGGGTCCCCAGATGCAGGAAACGCATTACCCGTCATTTCCATTTTGTCAGCATGGAGAAGACAAAACAGAGAAGCGTCTGACAGCCCCTGCGGGGCCAGGCGGCCGGGGGCAAACAGAGGAAGACGGGGTCGAGCCGCCCGCCCGCGAGCGCCAGCCTTCTCACTCCGGAGCAGCAGGGCACACGCGATTAACCCCCTGCTCCTGAACGGGGGCTAAAGATTAGAAGGAACTTGCCACAGCAGCTCCGTCCCTTTCTGGAAGGTAAAAGTGGGCGGCGGGTGACGGCCACGCAGGAGGCTCCGGTCTGAAACCCCAGCGGGACTGGCCGAGTCAGGGAGCCGCCGGCCAGCAGGTCCCTGAAGGCCCGGGGACGCGGAAGGCCAGCCTCTCCGGGAGCAGGAGCAGGGGCTGAGCAGACCGGACAGCGACCAGGGCCCCGACCAGCCAGGGGTCACCCGGCGATGTCGCCTCTAGGACGGTGTGAGAGCCGCACGCTCGCCTCTGGCAGAGTCCTGGAGCTCAGAGCCGGGCGCGTGGCCCCACGTCCAGTGCAGGGCGGGGTGCGCTGCGTGAGAGTCCGCAGGGCTGCACCGGCGCTGCGGCGGGTGGCGCTGCCAACCGGAGGCGGAGGCCCTCGGCAGGTTTGGAGCTGACACGCACTTTCAACTTAAGCTGTTTCAACTCACGCCAGTTACTGGGACGGAACCCACCAGACGCTGAGGAAGACCGCAGCCTGAGTCTGTGACGGACAGGCCCTCCTTCTCGGCAGCTGCTCCTCCAGCCACACACCCATGCCCCTAGCATTGCCCCCGCAAGGCAAGAACGTCTGGAGGGTCTTGGTGGCGCAGTGGTTAAGCCCTATGCTGTGGAGCTGTCGGCAGCAGCGACGCGAGTTCGACACCCGTCGGGGGAGATTCCACATGGCACAGCTGCCCTCTCCTGCCTCGCCCGCTGCCCCCCTCAGCAGTGTATTTCCGTCCATCTGCCTGTGTTGCTCCCCACTCTGTCTCTGGCGGACCCTCTCGCTGCCCCACGCCTCTGGCCTGCACCCCAGCTTGTCTGCATAAATAAATAAATCTTTAAAAAAAAAAAAAGAAAGAAGTTTAATAAAAAAAAAAAATAGAACGTCTGGAACCATCTGGAAAGACTGACCCTCCAACTACACCGTCATCGGATGGCCTGAGGGGTTAGGAAAACACAGGTGAGCTCATTCTCTAGGGAGGTGGGGCCAAGATTCTGCACTCCCTCTGACTCCCTGAACATCTACTAGAAATGAACCAAAGGCAATTGCCGTAACCCCTTTAAACTTCAGTTTCGGTGCTTGTAATTGGGGACTGTGAGAAGGGGCGCGGGGGAGACCCTTCTCCAAGCAGGGGAGCAGCTGCATGTAACGCGTGGCGCAGCGCCCCGGGAGAAAGGCCTCTCCTCTGCCCAAGGTCACGGTTACAGCCGATGATGAGGTCGGTGCTGATGACCGGTCTCGGCTGACTCCCACGTCTGGTAAACTCCTAACTTATTTACGGTCTTCTGGGCTTCTGAGATTATAGAGACCATCAAAGAGAGGAGGCGTCGCGGGGTGGAAACCTGGGCAGGTGCAAGCCGCCTGCCTCGGGCCGCACGCAGGTGTTTTCCACTGTGTTGAGAGGTGCTCTCCATGTGCACCCCTCTCCCAGCTCACCCCACACCGGAAACTCGTGTGGACAAAAGGCTGAGAAAGGACTTCACTCAGAGAACAAGCAGCAGGCTGTCTGGGCCAAAGTCTCGAATGGACAATGAGAGGAGAGTGTAAAGGAATGAATCACAAGGTGAGGGGCACGGGGGGGGGGGGTGCTGGTGACTCTACTGGGGTGACAGAGCACTTGCCAATTTCTCAGGTGTGAACTCGCCCACTGGCAGAATTCCAGTCCCTGAGCTGAAGCCCCTGAGCCAGGACTGGGGAGAGGAGGGGATAATCGGGCCGCGAGAGATTGTACAGTCAGCTGCAGCACTGCGCCGAGGAACTCAGGGAGAGTGCACCCCCAGAGTTTGCAACTTCAGGCAGCTTCAACCCCACCCAAGAGAGAGTGGGGGAGCAGCTTTGATCAAGCAGAAACCGTTAGCCTATGACCCATGACCTCGGACAGAGGAAACTAGAATCTTTCTACCGCCTCCTCCCGTTCCTGGTGGCGAGGCCCAGAACTTGGAGGCAGCCAGCAGCCAGAGAGCAAGGGCCTATTCACTCACGCGTCCAGGTCATCAAGAAAAGAAAATGGCGCCAGGGAAGGAGGCAGTAGACGGGCGGCACTGGCCGGCGCCAAGCACAGCTGAGGGCTGGCAGCAGGGTGGAGAAGCACTAGTGCGGAACACGACGGCGTCTAACTCCATTTGGATGAAAACAGTCTAGTCCCAGCCCTCAAAGCAACTCCATTTTCTTTGCCACACTGTGGAGGTCTAGACTAATTCTCCAAATTCACTGTCCATGGACATCCACGCAGAACACGGAAGAGGTCGGACAAATTTGCCAAGGCAGGTTCATGCTCCGCTGCCGAGCCGAGCGCCGGGCAGGCCGCAGAGGAGCGCACACAGTGGGCGGCAGGGAGGGGCAGCCACTTCTCGCAGAGGCCTGACGTCAACACCACAATTAAGGGCGTTTGGAGGCTCTCGGCGAACCCATTCATCACGGCAGGGTCATCGCAGTGCACTTTAGAACGCCGGTTTTCTGAAACACGGGGCTTGCGGAGAGACTGTCATTTCAGTTTACATTGGGAATAACCCGGGGTGAGCGAGCACGCGTTTGTCGGCGTGAGTCCACCATGCCCAGTGGGGTTCTTTCGTCCCGACCAGGCCTGCAGGTGTCAGAGGGGAGGCGGGAGGCCAGGAGATGCCCCCTCAGCCCCCAGACCTGCCCAGGAGCCGGCCGACCAACAGCTTCGAGCACCGAACCAGCAGGAGAGCCACCCCTGGAACCCGCCGGGGGAGGGAGGCCCCGGGGCACTTGAGGGAGCAAGAGCCATGCAAGGAAACTCCCCAAGGCAGAACAAGGCTTCTCACCCTCTGCAGGTGCTTGAAACTGATTTGCGGGGTGCAGTCACCCCACAGCCAAACTGACCAAAGAAGAAATAATGATAAAGTCTAAGCCTAATTCTGGGTGAGGGCTTTATAAGGGGGAAATGTGGAGCCAGGGTGGACGGGGTACATCGGCACCCCGAAGCCTTCGGGGAGGCTCCCTGGATTCCTCCCCAAAGCTGCATGGGTCTCCACAGGACTCTGCCGGTGGGGGTCCCCTGTGACCGTGGCGCTGACCCTCAGTCTCAGCTCCCCATGTGTGCCTGTGCTGATGCTTCTGTGACGCCTGAGCCCTTTGTCCACTTCGCTTCTTTCTTTCACTAAAATAAAGAAAAGCGTTCAGGGCCCGGCTCCTCTTGCTTCCAGCTCTGGCTCTTACATAAGCTCAGTCCGCGGGGTTTTCTGCTGCTCAGGTTAAGAAACGAGTCTCCCAAACACACACACACACACACACACACACACACACACGTGCGTGGGCTTGCACGCGCCCTTTGCACATCATTCTAGCTCTGTGCGTCTTCCCGTTCTAGGACCTGATGTCTCCCAAGGGCCAAGAGCGAGTTTTGTTTTCATTCTTGCCGGTCACGTGTTCACTACTAACACAGCCCGAAGTGACCCATCTTAGCCGCCACTAAACTGCCCGGCCGACGTCAGGAGTAAAAGAGACTCTACCGAGTCGGAGGGGGTGTGGGGGACCACGGGGGACGGACTCTGAGGCAAAGGCGCCTCGGAGCACAAACACGCACCCAAGGGACAGACCCGCGAGGAGTCGTGCCCAGGGGTCCCCAAACACAGCACCCCAAAGACACCCCAGCACAGCAGACAGGTCCCCGCCGCCTGGAAGGCCCCGCCGTGGGCTCACGCGGCTCAGAGATGGAGATTCGCGGGGCCGGGGGAGGGGGAGGGGGAGACGGCGAGGCCCAGCAGGCAGGACCGCCGGACTCGCCGGGCAGGACCCAGGGAGCGGGGCCGGGGATCCGGGAGCTGGCGAGATTCCGCGACTCGGCACAGCGGGTGACAGCACAATATTTCCTTTCAAAGAAGCACCCCGCTGTCCAAATCACATGCGTGCTTTTTCATTGTGGCGCTAAACCCGAAAAAGATGGGGTTTTTAAGAGCCAGAAGAGAAGGACAACTGTTCTCAAATTACCCAATACATGACTTTCTTCTGGTGGACAAAGGTCAGGCCTATTCCCCGGGGGGCCTGGAAGGAGCAGAGGCTGTAGGGAGCAGATCTGGGCGAGACCAAGCAACGCCAAGAAGGAAAGAGGGGGAGGGGGAGGGGACAAGGGGGGAGAAGGCACAATGGTGAGGACCTGGGCTTCCGGGCCAGCACCAGCATCAAGAGGGGCCAGGGGTGCTGCGGCGGCCCCAGGCAAACCCAGGTTAGAGCGCGGAGGCCGCCTTCACCGCGGCCCGCGAACGCGCCCGCGGCCTGTGCGCGGTCACTGCAGCGGGCGGCTCCCGAGCTCACCAGCCCCAACCCCGCGGCCGAGGCCCCCGCAGGCCCCCTCGGCGCCCAGCTCACGGCCCGCGTTGCCCGACTTGCCGACTCCGAGAACGGCAACCGAGGGCGGCTGGGCCGCCTTCCAACACGGCCCACGGAAAGCGAGCGCAGCTGAGCGGGTGGTCATCCGATGGCGTCCACTGCCCTCGGAGCCGCGATGGCGCCTAACAGCGCCCTGTTTTGTAAATACCGCGGGGCTCAGCACGTGGAGGCGGCGCCCCAATACCCGCTCTCCTGCTCGCCGGCTAATCATGTCAACAGCCGGAACCAGCGGGGCGCTACACAAAACACAGCTGAGCGAGCAATCTGCACGCCGCCGGCCACGCGAATCTGCCCGCGCGCGGCCCCGGCTGCGGCCCCGGCTGCGGCCCCCGCGCCCGCGCCGCCTGCGTGCGCCACGGTGACCGAGGCTTCCGCGCGCAGACGCGCCCGCGGTTTGGCCAGCCTCCTCCGACCCGCGCCGTGGGCGTGAGCGAGCGTCCTGGCGGTCAGCGCGGGCCGGCAGCCACCCGGGGCGCTGGAACAGCACTTCCCGCCCATGACCACCGAGAACAGGCCGACTCTGCGTGGGCGAGACGTCCACCCAAGCGTCCGAAGTGACCCCCGCGCCCCGAATGAAACCTGCATCGACTCTGAGGCGGGAAACATTCCTGCCGCCCGCCAAGCTGCGCCCCACACAGACCCTCAGTGGTCTCCTCGGGGTCCAGGCTGGAGCGCCCGCAGCCCCACCCGGACCTGACAGTCCGTGAAAGCACTGGGGGCGGGCGCTGCAGCCTGGAGCCGGGTGCCGGGGGCAGGGACCACCCGGCAGAGGCACAAGAATGAACTCACTCCCGGGGAGTCTGCCTCTGTCCCCCAGCTCACCACCCCCACCTGGGGGTCTTCAGGTGCACAAGCGTTTCCGTCCCTGCCTGAGCTGCCTTTGCTCACTGCCTCTTAGTGCTTGTGGCTCAGCTACTTAGCCAAACGGCTCCCCCTTCCAGAAAGCCTGAGGTGGAGACCCGCCGAGTACGCTGACTTCCGTGTACCCCGGGAGACTTGTGTGCAAAGGAAGTTGCTGCTTCATGGGGCGGTGGAGGCTGGGTGGTAGTGCCCCTGGGCCATCGGCTGGGCGGGGGGGGAGAGAGGGGGAGATCCCACCCGCCTGGAACACTGCTCCACCCGTTACCCGTCTGGGTGTGGAGGCTGGCTGTGCGCCAGGAGGGAGTTGTTCTGCTGGAAGCACTGCATCTCTCCACTGGGGAGCTCTAACTCTCTGGGGGAAAGCAGGATGACAAGGAAGCCAGCGGCAGGACATGGCTGGGGCTGGGTGTCCCCCGCACTGGCCTTCAGCACTTGAGGATGGGGCCGCCCCGTCTCTCCAGCTCTGCCGGCAAGGGAAGGTGGGGCCGCGCGGGGTCCAAGGTTCTGTGATATTCCAGGCACCAGCTATTTCAGGGGCCCCAGCAGAGCCTGTCCTATTGTCCTCAGCACACAATAGGAGCTGCTGTTTTAAGGATGATAACACCATTCACAGGCTCACAGGCAGGGAGGCAATGGTGGCCTCTAGACACCCCCCACCGCCTGCCCCTCTGATGAGTCACCACGTGCCCTGAGGACGCGGGTTTCCGATCTGTAGAAGAGGAGTAAAACACTGCCTGGGAACACCGGAGAAAGCACCTAATCAAATGATCGCAGAGTCTGCTATTTAAGGGCAAAATGCTATTTAAGTACTGTGATGTCCAATAAGAAGCTGATGGATTTTAGAAGGGGACAATCAATATTTTTAAATAGGTTTTTTTCCATCACAGTCAAATAATATAACACATGTAGATGCTGTGGCCTGTCCAGGAGTCCACTCTTTCCCCCATCTGTGTCCAGGAACCGTGATGAAGGGGGTCCCTAAACAAACGTAAACCCCGTATTTTAAGATCAGACGCTCGTCTTCTGAAACAGACCATTTAAAACTCCGTCTGACTCCCCCAAGAGGGTTTGGTTTTGTTGTGATGTTGTTTGGTTGGGTGGTTCCTTGAAGTCAAGCTGTTGGACTCGGTGCTGAGATTAAAGTGCTAAAAATATTCCCAGCTACTCAGTCTACTGACATTCGACGCGTGGCCTCCGAGCTCCGGGAACAAGTCAGCCTGGCTCCTGCACGCTAGCTCGGGGGTTTCCTTCCAGTCCCAGACCCCCGGTTCCTCCCGCTGGCCTCGGGGGTCACGTGGCGGTCCTCTCCCCGTCTCTCCCCTGCAGAACGGTGCACAGAGGGGTCCCCGCCAAAGACCTGGGTCCTCCTCTAAAAACAGGAATGTGACCGGCATGTGTGACAACGGTGATGTCACGGGTGATGACACGCTCGCAAGGCTGTCCCGCACCCCGAAGAGGCCCCCAGCACATTAACTCCCAAGCGGGGATTAAAAGCCCTCGAACACCTCCAGCTTCGTGGCAGAAGCGTCCACGGAGGCTGCTCGTGCGGGGTGCTCACCCTGCACCCCTGCGATGGCCGAGTCCTGCTCTCACAGCCCTTTCCCCGGGTTGGGGAGGGCCTGGCTAGGGGAGAGCCCAGAAATACCAGTTCCCTTCTGAAGCGGCGCCCCGCACGGGCCCACGCCCGCGAGCACGGAGGAACAGCTGAACGACAGCCTCGTGGATGTGTTTTTAATGGGAAGAGAACTTTAATCGCTGTTTCATTAGCGCGGTGCCTCCGGGCCTGAGCTCACCCCCTTCCCCTGACCCCACAGCGAGAAGCCCACGCGGGGTGGCGGCGCAGAGCTGACGGGCGCCAGGCACATCTGCGAGCCCTTGGGCGCTCCCGAGAGTGTCCTGTTTCCCGAGGGGCCCTGGGGTCTGCGAGGGGCTCCAGGCCCTGTCCTTGCAGTGGGGTGACAAGCCGCTTCTGAAGAGAACTGGAGTTCCTGGGCTCTCCCCTAGCCAGGCCCTCCCCAGCCCGGGGAAAGGGCCGTGAGAGCAGGACTCGGCCGTTCCCCGGGGTGCAGGGTGAGCACCCTGCCCCTCCAGCTGCCTGGGCCCCTAGTGCGTTCTCGGTGCTGCCCGCGGGTCCCCAAGGCTTGGAAATGCTCCCCCGCACAGACTCCCTGCCGGCTCCTGCCAGTGGACAGGGCTCTGGTGTCCAAAAGGGCACAGGGAGAGAAGGAGCAGTGCTGGCTTGCCGGGGGACATGCATGGACAGGCTTGGGCTTTGGGGACCCCTGGGTGAGCCAGAGGTCCGGGCACACAACCCCGCTGTGGGCCTGGGCAGAGGAGCCTGGCAGGTTTGTGCGTGTAACCACCTGGCCAGCTGGCACCTGTGCTCTCCACTTCCTGCCCGAGGCAGAAACTCTACCCCTCCAGGGCCCGAACCCAACCTGGGCACGGGCGGTGGGCGGCGGGCGGGGACAAGAGAGACCCGGCAGCCTGCTGCGCGGCCCCGCGACCCCGCGACCCCGCGCCGAGCCTCGGACTCTGCTAGGCACCGCATCCCCCGCCCCCGGCCAGATGTCGCCCTTCTCCGCTGCCGGCAGTCCGCGCAGGGGCGCCCGGGGGCCTTCCCGGAGGTGGGCAGCGCCCGCGGTCCAGGTCCCCATCACTTTCCCGGGACTTCACTCCTCCGCTGTGGCGCTCTGCGCGCAGGAGACGGGGGCGGCGCGAGACAGGCCCCCAGCGGCGCCCCGGGGCGCCCTCCCCTCGAGGGGCAGCAGACCCGCGCGCCCCTCCCGGGCCGGAGGCCGCCGAGCTGGCAGCGGAGGCAGGCGGCGGCGCGCGCGCGAGCGTGCGAGGGTGGCCGCGGAGGCTGGAGGGCCCCTGGCTGCCGCCCCCTCCCGGGCCCGGAGCTTACCGTTGGACCGCCGGACGATGTTCTCCAGAAACGTGTTCTGCGGGGCCACCAGTCCCCGCCGGCCCCCGGCCATAGCCATCCTCCCGGGCTGGGGCGTGGAGGCGCCCCGCGCGGCGCTCCCGGCAGCAGGCGGCTGGGCGCGGGGCCCGTGCGCGATCCGGCCGGCCCGAGCCCCACGCGCCCCACGCGGCCCCGGCCGGCGCGCAGGGCGGCTCCTCACGGCCCGGCGCCCTCCCCGCGCGCTCCGCTCCGCGCCGCCCGCACGGTGCCTGCCGCCGCCGCTGCAGCCGCTCGGGTGGGCGGGGGCCGCGCGCGCCCAGGGCGCCCCCTACCGGGCACTGGCCGCCCGGGGCCGGCACCGCGGGGGGCGGGGGGAGTCGGGAGGGAGGGAAGGAGGAAGGGAGGGAGGGGGCGGCCGCGTGCCCGGCACCGCTCGAACCTGCCAGCGCGCATGCACTTCTGGAACACGGGGCACCTGGCGAAGGGTCGCCCAGAGTCTGGGCGGGGATGGCGCCCCGCCCCTCCTGCTGTCAGCCTGAGCCCTGGCCCTCCTCCTCCCAGGCCCGCCAGGGATCTGCCAGCTCCGCGGAGCCTCTCCTGGTTCCACAGCCTGGGGCCCCGAAGTTGTTTGGGGAGGGCGGGTCACCTTCCGGTGCTTCCAGAGAGCACACGGTACTCCCCAGGTGTGCTCAAGCTGCGGGCAGCCTGCCCCTGGCCGCTCTCACCCAGAGCCTGCCTGGCCCAGGCCACGGAAGACTGCGCAGGAGGCCGCTTCTCTGAAGCGGGTTCAGTCACCCCACTTGGAGGAAAGCCCCAGTGTGGGCCTGCCTCGCTAGTCCAAAGACATCCAAAGGGGATTTCGCTTTTGCAACAAGGCAACATGGAAGCCGGCGCCGCCTCCCAGCCGGGAGCGCCTGGGCCTGCCCAGCCCCTCCCCGCTGGCCCTGTTTACCTGCCCTGCTCCTGGCGAGGGCCCGCTCCAGCTTTGCCGCCGCCCGGAGGAGGCTGTTTTCTGAGGCGGCACTCGCAAGATAGTCCCGGGGAATGAAGCCGCCCGCCCCGACCCCCGCCCTGGGCAGTGGGAAGTCTGGGCGGGGTCCCCGCCTGCATCGCTGCCCGCCTCGCAGGGTCCAGGCTGAAGGTGGAGCGGCCAGAGCCACTAAACGTCAACCCAGGGTCTTGATTCTGGGCGCAAAGGCGCGGCGGGCGCAGCTGCGGGACAGGCGGCGGCCACGGCCACGGCGCCCGGCCTGGAGACCCGCCCCGCCGCCGGCCTCTCCACACCTGCGCTGGGTCGGGGCAAACGCACCTCCCGACGTTTCCCGCAGGAGCTAAGAAAGCCCCCCTTGCTCCTCGGGGTGGGATTTCTACCCGCACATGCTTGGACCCCCTGCCCCGGGGATGCGGCCAGCAGCCAGTCTGCGCCCCTGCCCCATGAGTCCTAGTTTTCCAGGGAGTTCCAGGCTGGGTCAGCAGAGACTGTGTGGGTCTGGGGTAGCCGCCCTGGGGCGCTGGCCAGCGGCAGACACATTAATCTGGAAAGAAGAACTGACTCTTCCGGGCAACGCTGGGCATCGCGGAAGCTCCGAGATGGCCGCGGAGGGGCGGTCAGCGCCTGAACTCCCAGTGCCAAGCCATGGGTCAGCACAGAGGGCTTGAATGAGCTGGACGAGGACAGCGAGCATCGCCCTTTGTCTCCTCCCCGCAGGCACAGCCCCCCAGGCCCAACCCCAGCGGGCGAGCAGCTGTAAGTCCGCAGAGCCAGGCCGGCTGGGCAGGCCCTCAGTGGACCCTGGCCCTGCCGGCGCCTGCCATCTGCGCGCGCCGACGCCTTGAGCCCGGCGCCACCTAGTGGTCCTTTCTCCCATTACAAGCGCAGGATGCCCAGGCCGTGGCGCCCTTTGGCCCTGCCCGCCTGGAGCCCCCGCCCGCCCTTGGAGCAAGACTCACGTCACCACAGCGCAAGCACGCCGGGAGGCGAATTTTCAGGACACTATTATGAAAGAAAAATCCCGGCGCAAGCTCCTAATCCTGCTTGTGAAGGAAGGTAAGGAACGGGAGGCTTACGCAAGTTCATGCATTTCTGAGATTTTAATGAGCTCCCGAGTCCCGCGGCTCCTTCGAGGGGAGAGGGTAAAGCCTCACAGGCTCCCTAATAAGAGAAAGAAGGGCGCTGTCTTCCACTTCACTTGCTGCTGCAGTGGCCCCCCTGCGCTGTGTGTGCACACGTGTCTGCACACAGGCGTGCTCCATGTTGAGCATGTAACTTTCAGTGGCTGCTTTGAAGGAGTTAACAAACCTAACACTGACCAGCCAGCGACCTCCGCCCCCACCCCTCAGGGCCTCAGTCTGGGTGTCCAGCGGCCTGGCCTCGGCTGACCCTGCACTGTGTGCCTCGGGGGTGCACTTCGCTGCTGAACCCAGGCATCGGAAGTCTTACTGGTCTCCCCGCCAGCCGCCTCAGGGGGCTCACCCTCAAGTCTGGCGCGAGCAGCCTCTGCTCTCGCTGATGGAGCAGCGCCCCGAGATCAGGGAGTTTGGGAAGGGGCGTCGTGATGGAGGCTGAGGGCTGGGACAGCTCGCAGGGCTGGGGGCAGGGCTGCCAGAAAAGGCCGGGACACAGAGACTGACCACAAGCAATCTGAAGTGCAGGGGAGGCCGTGCCGCACGCCAGAGCGACGCCATCACGCACAGGCAGCGCGCTGTTCCTGCCAGAGTGCAGGGCAGGTCTCAGGAGCGGGGCCCAGCGGTCAAGTCGGGGACTTCGCCAGGAGCATCGCTGGGAGGGACGGGCCTCCCAGGTGGGGTCCCACGGAGCAGTGGGCAGCTGAGGAACCGGCTTCCAGGCACACTGACTGGGGACTTAGGGTCCGGCGTTTCTGTGAGCTGGGCAGGCCGCACCCAGCGGGCCGACCTGATCTGTGTCAGAGACGCGCCCCAAGATGGGGGAGAATCTGCCCGTAACTTGGACAGGGGTGAAGGAAGGGTGCCATGGCGGGGCTACCCCGAAGCGTGGCTGACCCCATCGGCACCCGGAAATGTCCCTAGAGTTGGGCCAAAACGGCCCCCTCTTATCAAGAGAGAACAGGATCGGGCCACAGTCTCCTCTCAGCATAACCAACACCAGCCGGGGCAGGCACACGCCAGGCACACGCCAGGTTCTCGGGACGAAAACGCGGCGCCAGGCCCCTGCGCGGGCAGGCTGGGCGTGCAGGTGAGTGCCTGTGGCCCCAGGTTTCCCTCCTGCTCGCAGGTGTGGCGTCTAAATCCTGCTTTCTTTGTCAGGAAGCTACAGCTGAGCTTGAACTCCCCGGAAGACTGTCCCGCCTCCTCTGAGCGGACGGCCGCACGCCTGCTCCTTTGGAAGTTACTGGCCTGCCCCGGCCCCGTGCCGGAAGCCGGACGTCAGGTGAGGACCCACCAGCTCCTCGCTCCCTATTGCAAATGTGACGTGGTGCCTGGCGGGGGCACCCGCTCCTGAAGGCGCCGCCTCAACAAACAGCCCCCCGTGCCCAGCGTGGTCGAGCAGCAAGAACTGTGTAGAATCGGTTAGCAGGAGGCTTCCGCCACGAACCTCCATCAATATAGTCACTCTTGACTATTGTTCGGCCCGTCCCGAAAGCGCCTTTGGAAGTTGTGCATATAAGGGATAAAGAGGAACCCAGCCCCCCCCCCTCAGTAGTTCTGACCCGAAAGGAAACGGTGAGCCCATAGGAACCAACCACGGGAGAGAGCCGAGGATGACAGACAGAGCCTGCAGTGTAAAGCAAAATTGCAAAAGCCTTGGAAACAGGCCCAAAAGATACTGGGTGTCTCCTGTGACAAGGAGGCAGTCAGCACATGCTTCCAAGACATCTGGGTCTCTGTCCCCGTCGTGGTCCTCGAGCTGTTGATAGCTCTGCAATTTGTAGACCACTTAGAACAATGCACAATTATTCTCATCCAGAGACATGCACGTGAGTTTTGGGGACTTCGGTTGGTTTCCTTCCCCCCAGCGTGGAATTGTGCGTCTTGACGTCAGCACTCCTCAGGATTCCGGGTGGTCTGCAGCCGCTTCTGCTCTCAGCATGCTTGTTTGGACCAGCTGTGGCATCTGCCTAGTCCTCCGCAGCTCACCAGGTGCTATTTTGCATTTGTCTAAGAGGCATGATTTTCCCTTTAAAAATACACATCCTGTCTCAGGGGGTGGGGGGGCTTCTAGGGGAGAGGGGCTGCCATGTTTTTAAAATGTGGGAAAGGGAAAGAGTGTGGTGTGTGGCCGCCCAGAGGCCGTGGAGCAGAGGGGAGGCGCTGAAGGGAAAGAGCGTTGAGCCCAGGGAGGAGTAGCCCCGGGGAGCAGGGAGCACCGGGGTTGCTGAGGACGGTGCTCCACTGCTTGGGCTGCTGGGTGGCAGAGGCCCCCAACGAGGCCATCAGCAGCGGGGCGCCATCTTCCTGAAACACTGAAGTTTGCTTTCTCTCCCGAGCAGGGAGGGAAGATGCAAAAGAGGGGTGAGGGGACTTGTGCAGGTTGTGGGGGGATCTGGAGGGAGGAGCTGTCGGGACAAGTAAAAAGCAGCTCCAAACAGGGATTCCGTTGTTCCATCTCAAATCCTTTGCATGGAAGACGCGTCAACTCTTAGCTCATGTTATGGCTGAATTCTAGGGGATTCCTGAAGTATTTGTAGAGCCTCCAAACAAGCAGAATTGTGCATCCAAGTCCCGGGGGGCACTGTCCCCTGAAACCGGAACCTAGAAGGGCATCTACACACCAGGGGCACAGGGACGAACGTGGGGCGCTGGTGCTCAGGCCCTAGTCTCGCTGGTGCTGAGCGAGGGCAGAGCTTCAGCTCCGCCTGGACCGGCTGCGGGCAGGAGCCAGGTCTGGAGGGCAGGAAGCAGCGGGGGGAGCTGGCAGGGGCGGAGACAGGCTGGGAGCAGCGGGGAGTGCAAATCAAATAGGAGCACAATAAAATCAAACTCAAGGCCGAGAGCAAGGCTGCACTTGACAAAGGGCAGGGAGAAGGTCAGACTTTTCAAATCATCAATTCATGGTTTCATACTTCTCCATCCCAGCAGAGAGGGAGAGGCTAAAATTAGCTCCTCACCTATTGTCAGCATCTAAGCAGCCCTATTAGCGTTCCTGCAGGGAAAACGGGAAATGACGTGTCAGTTGCTTCCTAGGGAACATCGACATCTCTCAAAGTGGCTCGTGAACAACCATGTTCCTCAGCGACCACAGACGCTTCTTGGGGATCAGCTTAGGCTGAGACGCTCCAACAGATCCTGCAGGATTAGAGCCGGCTCAGCACTAAAGAGCAAAGGAGAAACACGTCACCTCCTTTTGGGGTTCGGGCAACACTGGGGTTGAGAATCCGAGCTTCCGGGTCCAGAACCAGCTGGAGATCCAGCTCTCTGCACGACTGGCTGTGTGACCTTGGGCAAGTTACTTACCCTCTCTGTGCCTCCTTTTGCATCTATAAAAAACGGCTAACGGCAATTGCTTTCTTGACTGTCATTAGCTGAGTCCACAGTTCCCACGAGCGCTGTCTCCGCGTTGGATCTTCTGTGGGTTTAACAGGTGTGTACTGACACGCGTCCAACAGGAGGGCGTGAAACTCGCCCGGAAACTCCCCGGCGCTCTGCCCGGGCATCCTCCCACTGCCCAGTCCCCAAACGTGGGCATCTCACTCCCTCACAGAAGGGCGCACAGCGGGGCCATGTCTCCCGAGTCGCGGGGGCTGCGAAGCGCGTTTCTCTGCAGCGTGGTCTGCGCCGCTGTGGGCTCCTCCGTCCGCCCGCCGAAGGCCCCGCGGCCGCCTCCGCGTGCTGCCAGCCGCGGGCGCTGCGTAACGCACAGGCCAGCGCCCCGCTGAGCTCAGGGCCGCACGGTGAAGGGCGCTGCGGTCCGCAGGGGGGCCCCAAACGCCCACCCCGGCCACGAACTCGCCAGCGCTGCGTCCCGTCCCGGGGTTCGCGGCCCCGGCGGGGCGGCCCCGCGGCTGTTTGCTTCGTGTTTCCCCGGTGCCGTGACGCAGCCATCTTCTGGTTATTTGCCACCTGTCCCGCCCGTGCCCATTTTCTCTGGGTTCAGGACCCCACTTTCAGATGAGGGGCCCAGAGGGGTCAACAAATGGTGCGAGATTCCGGAGCAGGGTCCCGGCCAGGCGGCGCCCAGGTCTCCGCCCGTCTGCTCTGCACTGCCCGCAGGGCGCAGGGGGCGCTGAGCACCCCAAGTCACTCCGGCTCCCGGCCCGGGCTGCTGCCCGCCCCTCTCCGCGCTGCTTCCTCGCCTGTGAGGACGGGGCCTCAGGGCTGTCGTGGGGGCTCGATGGGCTGATGCAGGGAAAGCGCTGCGCGTCCTCGCCGGGAAAGCAACGGTCAGGGCGGCGCGGAAGGAGCGCCAGGCCCTGGCAGTCCCCGCCCCACACCAGAGCGCGCTGCCCGCGGCTTCAAACTCCACCGTGGCGCAGGCGCTTCCTGGTGAGGTTTTCCCGGCTTGGTCGTCAGCTGGCGCCCCTCACAGCCGGCGCAACAAGAAAGGTTTGTTGAAACCGTTCTGCCATTGAAACAGGAAGAGCTTCCAGATCGGAAAAGAACAGACTTAGACTGTATCGGGCTTCCTTTTTCTGTGCACCTTCCCCTCCTGCTGTCCCTGCCCCAAAATGTCTCAGTCATTGCCCTGGCAGGTGAGGATGCCGTAGAGGGTGAGGATGCCCCGGCGGGTGAGGATGCCCCGGCGGGTGAGGATGTCCCGGCGGGTGAGGATGTCCCGGCGGGTGAGGATGCCCTGGCGGGTGAGGATGCATGCCCCACGGCAGGTGCTCGGCCATCTCCATGGAAACTGGGAGGTGGCAGGAAGGGAGAGCAGTGGGCCACTGTCCCTGAGGAGTGAGGACACCCAGGAAGTGTCCAAGGCTGGTGACCCTGGAACCCACACCAACCCCCAGCGGGACCTCCTGAGGAGCTCTGCAGGAACAGATTCTGAAATGCTCAGCTTCGACTTCCCTGACAGGGTCTCCCAGGCCTGGGGAGGAGAGGGAGGGATGCCAAGAGGCGTGTCTCTAAAGTTCTGGAGCTTCTCACGCGCGGCAGGTGCTGGTGCCATGCCATTCCCACCTGATGTTCGGGATCCTGGCAGGAGAGTGGGGACAGGGGGCAGGAAGGAGGAGCGGGAGAAGGAGGGAGGGAAAAGGAAAGGGGCGGGGGCAGAGAGCACTGTGAGAAAATACACCACGATGAGACATAAGAGCTTTTATTAAAAAAAGAAAAAAGATGAGCACTGAGTGAGCCGTTACAGAAACTGTTCTCCAGCGAAGGCGAGCAGAAAGCAGGGCCAGCACCAGCTCAGAGCGGCAAAAGGTGCTAGAACAAACTGGCCCTTCAGCCCTCCCGCTTCATTCTGCCGCCGCGACATCTTCAGAAGCGCTTTCGACAGCGGCGCTTGGCTAATTTGGATAATTTTCTTCCCTAGGACAGTTAACAAAGTTGAATAATTTGCGTAAATATTTGGGACCAAAATGTAAATACTTTCACTTAGTTATTCAAGCTTCTAGAACTTTCTTGCCTCCTCTCAGTCGCTGATGAGAAAATTGCACTGAGTGAGGCAGTCGATGAATTATGTTGGGAGAAATCAAGTTTCCTGGCTGACACCGGTGTTAACTCTCTGCAGAGACTCTGATTTTTTAATCTTGCCTTTTGGTTTCCGTTTGTGTGTTCAGCATACCTGTTGCTGTGTGACCGCACAGCACTGGGCTGGTGAGAGCCCGTGGAACACAGAGGTAGAGAGACAGGGAGCGGCTAGGATCGGAGAGGACAGACCAGCATTTCAGCACACACCAGGCCCCTGGGCCCTTGGGAGACGGTGTTCTGTTTAAAACTCACAACACGGGCCTCCCTGGCAGCGCAACAGGTTAAGTCTCAGCCCATGAAGTTATCCAGAGTCACTGCAGCACGAGTTCGATCCCCAGCCAGGGAGCTTCCCACAGGGCGCAGCAGACCTCTCCTGTCCCCCCTCTGCCCCCTCAGCAACATGTTTCAGTGGCTCCGCCTGTTCTGCTCCCCACTCTGTCTCTGGTGGATCCTCTCGCCTCCTACCTAAACCCCACAGCTCTTATATGCATAAATAAATAAACAAATAAATGAAGGCAGGAAGGAGCCTGTGACCCCTGAGAGGGTAAGCTCAACCTCCTGGTTCCTACAGAAACTCCCTCACCCCAGGGCAGCCCTCATGTCCTCTCTTGCCTCCCTCTGCCTTCTGTTGCCTCCTGCCCCCCAAGGACAAACCCTTCGACGCTCATCCTCTCCCTTAGGTTCAAGACTCCAGCGAACCCCTGAACTTCCCAAACACGGGGCTTTCCTTTAACCAACGTTTCCTCTCCCAGAACGGCCAACTCGGATGCCCGTGGAGCTGTGTGACTGACACGGGGGAGTGTGTCCCTCTGCATCGACGTGACTTCACGTCTGTCATTGAAATTCCTGAAAAGTCAGTCCCGGCAGCTTCAGCTTTGCTCAAGAAGTTTCACAGCAAATGGACCTCTTGAGGTGACTGTCTGGGCCCATTAAAAAACTGAGACACTCCCTGACGCCCAGCAGCAAAGGGGAAAGCGGCGTGATGGCCGTGGGCCCTCCGCTAGTTTGTCACACCCACGTGACCGCCCACCGCCCCAGAGAGCTGGGGCTTCCTGGGGTGAGCCCCTCTTGGTCTATGAAAGCTGAGAGTGGCGGTGGTGGGCCTTGTTAGCCTCTGGACCCATAAGCACCGTGGAGATGGCCCTTCTCAACCCACCTTCAGAATTCTTCGCTTAGCGAAGGCCAAACACAACACCAAAGAAACTCACTCAACGGGACTCGCCCCTTTATTCCCAAGGCTGATTTAAGCCAGGCCACATCACCCCGCGGACACTGGGGGGAAGTGACGTACCCAGACCTGGGCGCAAACCCCACAAATGCTGGACGGAGCGTGGCTGTTGAGCTTGTAGCTTGCCCTGCAAAAGGATTTTAAAAAGCTCTTCAAATAGCATCTTAAAAGCTCATCACCAGTTTAATTTGGAAGTGACTATGTCACTGTTTTTATAAAACTGAGCAAATACAGATGACAAAAAAATTCTCCAAAACATCCTAAAGTGACATAATGTTCATTTGGCTGAGTCTCTGTCCCTTGAGCATTTCCACTGTGGCATTGTATGGGCGAGCCCAGGAGAACTGGGAGCTTTGTGCTGTTTTGGCTTTTATTTTTATTTTTTTTTTTAAGATTTATTTATGCACACAAGAGCTGGGGTGCAGGCCAGAGGTGTGTGGTGGGGAGACAATTCACCAGAGACAGAGTGGAGAGCAGAACAGGCAGGCCCACTGAAATCCACTGCTGAGGGGAGCAGCGGGGAGGCAGAAAAGGTCTGCTGCGCCCTGTGGGAAGCTCCCTGGGCAGGGATCGAACACGTGCCGCAGTGGCTGCGGACAGCTTCATAGGCTGAGACTTAACCCCTGTGCCACCAGATACCTGTTTTGTTTTTTTTTTTTTAAAGACATCACCACTTTTAACTTCATGGTGAACAGCAAGGTGTGGGGGAAGGATAGTGGATGGAAAATTCCAGGAGAAAAGACTCTTGTGGGAACCCCCAAGGCCCAGCCAAGGGACACTTTCTAGCAGAGAGGTTTTCAGACCTGTTCTTTTTCTGGACAAGAAGTCTTGACATTCTCGTCTACCATCAGATTAGTGGCAAGCAAAGTAAAACGGGACCTCCCTGGGGGCGCAGGGGTTAAGTCTCAGCCTATGAAGCTGTCCGCAGCCACTGCGGCACGTGTTCGATCCCCGGCCAGGGAGCTTCCCACAGGGCGCAGCAGACCCCTCCTGCCTCCCCGCTGCTCCCCTCAGCAGTGGATTTCAGCTCCCCATTCTGTTCTGCTCCCCACTCTGTCTCTGGTGAACCCTCTCGCCACCCACCTCTGGCCTGCACCCTAGTTTTTGTACGCATAAATAAATAACTCTTAAAAGAAAAAAGCTCAAAAGTGATAACAAACCTTATTCCCCACACTATCATCAGTTTTCTACACTGCGGTGAATTTACTAGAAACTTCCATGTCTGAGAAGGCAGGGACTTCCTGTCCGACCAGCAGGCCTGTCCTGGTGCCCAGGAGCTGTGGCCGCACTGCAGGCTCACAGGAGGGCCTGCTGGAAGCGAAGAGCTGCTTAAGCCGCTATTCTGGCTCTGCCGTTCAGCCCCTCGGTGCAAAGTCCATTTGGCCCAGTCAATCAACTAACTAGTGACCCTGCAGAGGCGCCTCCAAAGTTACACAAGAGCAGGCCCTTGATCCCCTGGGAGCGAGTGTGGGTCCCAGGCAGGGCCAGGATCGCGGGGGAGCCGCCGGCAGGCGCGCAACTTGCTGTGCAGAGAGGCGGCAGCCGCCGGCCTTGTGAGCAAGACTGCTGCGGCCCCGGCGTCAGGCGCCTGCTTGCGAGCTTCAAACCTGGCCGTTCAGCTGGGCCGTTCGACTCGCAGACTCCTCCCGCGTTTGGAGAACCTAAACATCCCTCCTTCCTCCTGACTCTGTCCCGTCCCCTGCCTGAGTCTCTGTGAAATCCCTCGCTCCTTGGAGAGGCCCGGCTCTGCCTCCCCTCGCAGCCCGCTCGTTTCCTCGCAGGGCGGCGCTGCGGCCGCGACCCTCGGAAGTTCGACGGCACAGCGCGGGGCAGGCAAGGGCCTGGCGCGGGCTTCTCCTGGATGGTCGCTCACCGTCTGGAAGGACTGAAAGGACATGTGGACGCTGATGGCCCAGGACAGTCACCTGGAGCCCAGGACCAGTCTCGCGGCTGCGGGGCCCGCGGGCAGACGCGGGACGGTGATGTCTGCGGGGACGGGGCGGCTCGGAGGAGACGCCCGCGGGCGGGCCGGGAGGCCCCTTCGGCCGAGCCGGCGTCTGGGTTCGCAGCGCGTCGGGCCCGTGTGCAGGCGGCGCCGAGGGAGACCTAAGGGGCGTCACCCATGACTGGGGAGTCGCTGCCAGACGCCGGGGAGCCAGCCCCTTCCCGGAAGCCCCAGAGAGCCGTGGGCAAGTCGGCGACGGGAGCAGAGAACAGAGACGGGCAG
>PVIJ01018023.1:0-27568 GCA_004024925.1 Scalopus aquaticus | reverse complement strand
TTAAGTCTGAGAGGTGAGTTTTTTTTTCATATTCGTCAACCAAAACAACATTTCACAACAGACTGAAAGCAGAAATGGACTTGAGCTTCCAGCTGGATCCTATGAAGATACACATCGAAGAGTCACACAGATGTGCAATGACACTTCCCCAATCAAATTATATTCGTTTTCACAGTACAGTTATTTTTCACAAAAAAAACTCATTATGGGGCCTCCCTGGTGGCCTAGGGGTTAAGTCTCAGCGCTCTCACTACCATGGCCTGAGTTCGATTCCGGCCAGGGAGCTAACCCACATGGTGCAGCAGACCTCTCCTGTCTCACCCGCTGCAGTGTACTTCAGTACATCCACCAGTTCTGTTCCCCACTCTGTCTCTGGTGAATCCTCTCATCCCCCGCACCTCTGGCCTACACCTCAGTTTTTCTATGCAAATGTAACAACAACAAAAAACCCTCATTATGTTAACATGAAATAGCATTTCAACATTAACTGAATTAACAAATATTTATTTTTAATTTCCAATTAGGTAAATATCAATAGATACAGATCAGCAGATGACTATCAGTGTGTGTGGTAGAATCCCCCTGAAGAGGTAGGAGCCTATATTTCTGAATCATATACAGTGTTGTAAAACTAACATTACCTCAATAAAGAATTTTTTTTTTTTATATCGGTATAGCCCTGAGGAACAAAAAGCTCATTCAGGATCTCATTTATGAGATCAACAATTTTGAGAACAGGTGTTTTATACCATTAATACCAGCACTTTTTTTCTTGCCCTTTTCACATATCTCATTTTACTACCTCATTATTTTAAAGTTATTTTCTCAAACATAGACATGACACTAAATGCCAGACTGAAAGTTCCCTGAAGGAGGAACAGGGTCACTTAGGAAATATTCATTTTTTTAATTGAGTTTACATTGGTTACACACTGGTTTACAACACTGTATATGATGTACAAATACAGGATCACACCCTCAGATATACTGAATGACTACATTAAAGAGTGCAGATACAAAGTTTTTGGAAATTTGTAAATAAATTTAATGGCTATTTATAAATATGTCCTAATAACAACTAAGGGTATTTATGAAAGAAAGATATTATCTCTATTAAATGATTTTTTATAAAAGAAACCAAATGCATGGTGTACCTCAGCAGCAGAAATGTAATTGAAGCCCAGGTGTCTAAGCTTTATTTCAGTCCTCTTTTCCTCTATACCCCACCATATGCACCTCACATCATTCAAAATCCTAAAATAGAGAGGAAGTAAAAATACCACAAACTATACAAAAAATAATTAAGCTATGAAAAATTCCAGCAGTGTGTAAGTTAGCTGTACTCAGTTTTGTTATAATCTACCTGCTGCTTCATTGCATTTCTCGCCATTTCTTACTCATATTTCAGCCCCACTTCTCATTTTTTTCTTAATTTACAAAAGACTCAATTTACAAATTACAAAAGACTTAATTTACAAAAGCTTTTAGATAAAGGTATGGTATAACTTTTTATAAAATAAAAGAATAAATTAACTATAATACTATTATTTCTCCAAAAAAGTTTCAACCAAAACCAAACTGGCGCTCCCACAGTGTCAAAGGTCATTTTCTCCTGCTTCAAAATCTCATCATCTGAATTCTATTCAAGAGATGGATGCTGCTAGAGCTTAACTGGTCACTTTTTAGGAATCATTAATTCAAAAAGCAATCAAGTAACTACTATGTACCAGACAATGTGTGGGTGCTGAACGCTGCAGACTTGAAAAAAATTTGATCCTTGATCTAATGAAATGAAGAGATGAATGACAGAAAAGAGAGAGAAAACTTCACGATGAAATGTATTAATCATAATGGTGTAAAATGTCTCTATTATAGAAGCACAAGCATGGAAATCCCAACCCTGCCTGAAAATAGATGGGAGTTAGTGATGGAAATCATCCTGGTCCAGCCTTGAAGGATGAGTAAGGCGTGAGAGGCCTTTCCAGCAGATGGACAAGTCTGGAAAGAAAGGAGTTTTTTGGTTTTTTTTTAGAGATTTATTTACTTATGCATACAAGAGCCGGGGTGTAGGTCAGAGGTGTAGGGGGGGGTGAGAAGATTCACCAGAGATAGAGTAAGGAGCAGAATAGGCAGAAATACACTGCTGAGGAGAGCAGCGGGTGAGGCAGGAGAGGTCTGCTGCACCATGTGGGTCAGCTTCCTGGCTGGGGATCGAACTCATGCTGCAGTGGCTGCTGATAGATTCATAGTGCTAAGAGTTAACCCCTTGCACCATCAGGGAGGCCCAAAAGGAGATTTTTGAGGGAAAATATGTCAGAAGGAGATAAGCCAGCTCAACTCGAAGAGCTTCTGTGCCTATATGCTGCACAGCCACTGAGAGGACACACCGGGGAGCTGCATGTTAATGTCTGTGTTTCAGGAGGTCGCCATGAAGATAATAACAGAAGAGAGATGAGATGAGAGGAAAACAGAATTGGAGGCAGATGGACAGGCTAGAAAAGGGGTCAGCACACTCCTCCTATAATCAGACAGTGAACAGAGAGTTGGAAGCCACCCAGTCTCTGTCACAACTAATTAGCTCTGCCCTTGTCTTGGTAAACAAAGGAGGATGGCTGTGTCCTAAGAAATCTTCACCCACGAAAACAGAAAACAGGCAGCAGGTTTGACCCTTGAGCCAGTTTATCAACTTCTACAACACCACTGTCCAAAAGAACTTTCTGCAATAATGGGAATGTTCTATAGATGTGCTACCCAATTCAGCAGCCAGTAGTCACATGAGGCTATGCAGCACTTTCATTCGCACATTTGTTGCTTTTCTTTTTTTAAAAGGAACCGACTTTTAAATTCTATTTAATTTTGTTGTTGTGCAGCAATGATTTTTTTTTTTAAGTTTTTTTTTTTTTATTTATACATACAAGTTGGGGTACAGGACAGAGGCGTGGGGAGGCGAGAGGGTTTACCAGAGACAGAGCGGGGAGCAGAACAGGCAGATGGACAGAAATACACTGCTGAGGGGAGCAGTGGGCAAGGCAGGAGAGGTCTGCTGCACCATGTGGGATTCTCCCTGGCTGGGCGTCGAACTCGTGTTGCCACTGCCAACAGCTCCACAGCGCAGCGCTTAACTGCTGCGCCACCGGGGAAGCCCATGTGCAGCAATGATTTTAATAAAGAAAAATATACTTATTCTGAGAAAAAACAACTGAGCTGGTTCATCTGTGAACAAAGCAATCTGATCTTTAATGACAGGTGAGTAGTCACATGTGGCTTGTCGATATTGTACTGGACAGTAACAAGGTTAGAGGCTGGTACAGTAGTCGAAGCAAGAGATAATGAACTAAAGCACCAACAGTAAAGATAGACAGGAGGTGGCACAGGCAAGAAATATTTAGGAGGTGCTATGGCGGGATCTGATGATAGAGTTACAGGTAAAAGAGAAACAGCCAAAGATAATTCCTGCGTGTTGAGCAGGGGTAGCCAAGGGGACGCTGGGGTACACACTGAACAGGAGAAGAGGGTATGAACGAATAGCAAGGAAAATACATTGCATTCTTTTTTAGACATGCTGAGTTGGATGTGCCACCTGGAAGGAGAAAAACACTTGGTGATACTATAAGGAAGCAGGTATATTACATATGCTCTTTTTATAGAGAAAGCAACTGTGTTAAATAACTTGTACAAAAGGTCACAGCAGTAAATGGCAAGGTTGAAGTGCAATGTGAATTTATAGGATTCTGAAATTCATACGCAGTCCACGATACTGTGTCGAGCAAAGACATAACAGCAGGAACTTTGAAAGTAAAAGAATTCACGAAGGGAGAAAGAAGCACAAGGAATAGCAGTGGGCCACCAAAGAGGCCTCTGGGCAACCTTTGCATTTATGGCAGTGTTGCTTCTAAAGAAAACTCAGAGAGGATAACAGAGAAATACAAGATCCAGGTGAGGGCAGCTTTGTGGAAGCAAAGGGAGTGAGGTAGTAAAAGCAAAGAGAGAGCAATAGCATTGAGCCCACAGGGAGATACAGTAAGACAGGCACCAGAGAGAGGTTATTGGATTTTGCAACTGAAACAGTTCCAGCAAAATGACAGAGGAAGAAGCCTAATTGTAACGAGGTAAAGAGGATAAAAGACAGGAGAAAGCAAACTATAAGCTACGCACTTCCAGTACTTCGTAGGCTTTAGCTAGTATTGGATACTAGCTATTTAGCATACTGACGATGTACTATACCAGGTGCTTTACACATATAATCCCAGTTAAGCTTCACAACACACTTTAATATTTACAGGTATCATGATGCCTGTAAATTCAGGCTGCAAAAGTTAAATAATTCCATTCACAAATAATGGTAAGTGGAAGATCCTGGATCTGAACTCAAGTCTCTGACTTCAAGGAACACTATTTCCCTCCACACATTCACATTATGATGGCAGAGGAATGTTTTTTATTTAAATGGCCATGCCCTAAGAACTGATCTTCTTGAAGAAATAACATTAGAACATTGGCCAAAATATTGGCCAAAAAAATAAGACAGTATATACGTCTTTGTGAGAGAAGAGCAAATCAGCAGATCTATAATCTGTTCTCTCCTGTATAAACACCAACTTCCCTCTGGCAAGAGAAAAAGACAGATGATTGGGCTAACTACTAGGTAAACATAGTAATGACAAACCTCCTGATAAATAGACTAATCAGTGGCATTCAAAACAAGAGTCTTCATCGATAGAATGCTTTTAGACATACTTAGTTGAGACTGCTCTGCTTAAGGTAAATGAAGCTAGAATGAATGGATTTAGGACCTCCCGGGGAATGTCACATGAGCTATTAACAATCTGCGTATTAAATCAAGAGAGCGCCTTCTAGGGCAGTGATAGGAACTCTACTTGTCTTAGAAATATGCTTAGAGACCACATAGGTAATATTGTTCCAGAGGGGCCCCAGCGTAAAAAAGGACCTAGGGAGCCATGTTGATTATCCTTAACACCTCCCTGCTCTGCCAGTGCCTTGTGATTTCCTGTGTCTTTGAGATGGTCCGTGAGGCCTAACACAGGGTAATCTCTCTAACTGGCATAAGTCTCATCTGACACACAAAGTCTCTGAACTATCCCTGTACTAAATCACAAAAGGTTACATGTAATTATGGGAACTTCCTCTGGGTTTGGCATTTTGAACTAAGACATGAAGGATAGATACATTTTTCAAAGACAAAGGGAAAATGGAGGATAGGGATAAAGGAAGAGAAGTGAGACTGTCCCATAGATGCATGAGGTAGTATAGTCAGTACAAAACTGACTCTAATGAGTAGTAAGAACTAAGATTGGAGACATGTGGAGCACATTACAAAGAACTTCAAAAGTCAGAGAGGAGTCTAAACAGGATGCAGTTTTCAGTAAGAAGTAAAGCATTGAAAGTGGAACATCAGGAAGATTACTCTGGTATGGGAGTGAGGAAGACTGAAGAGAGTGAGGATCTGAAATTAGGGAGTCTGTTAGAAAGCTAATGCAGTACTCAAACCATGGAGATCCTGCAGACTTAACGAGGGCCATGAGTCTGGAATGAGAGGGAAAGCTAAGCATTACACAGGGGAAAAAATCTGAAGAATGTTAAATAACAAAATAAAGGACAACAATAAATCAGTTGTCAAAAATGAGCAACTACCTTTCTCTAGAAGGTGGGCTTTAACTTCTCTCCTTTTGAGAGCGGCTATACTTCCTACCAAGCTTTGGAGAGTAAGGAGAAGGAAAAGGTTCACAGCAGAGAATCCTGGCAAATACCACCTCAACCCATATGACCAAGGATCCAGTGGCCAGTGGTGTCAGACAGACACGCACGGAGATGATGTGGCAAGCTGGGGCCTTCACCTCCACAGGTCTCCTGTCAAAACCCATAATCCATGTAATCACAAGGAGAACAGACAAATCCAGATTGGGCAACACTCCTTATCTCTACCATGGTTATAAGAATAGAAAAAAGACTAAAGAATCAGAGAATACTGTGGAGACATATCAACTAAATGTTCTGAATCCTGCATCAGGAAGAGGACGCTAAGGGGGAAAGTGGTGAAATACAGCAAAGTCTGGAATTTACTTTATAGAAATGAAATGTATTGATGCTAGTTTCTTAGCTTTGACAAATGCTCCATAGGAATGTAAGATGTCAACAAAAAGGGTAACTTGTGGAGAGGCACATGAGGGTTCTCTGGACCACCTTTGCAACTTTCCAGTAAATCTAAAATAAATGGGTTATTGCTTCCACATGAGGAACTAAGATAATGTCACTACCAGAATCTAAGGCTAGGAGGAAGTTGGTGTCAGAAATATGAACTAAACCAAGATTATCAGAAGTTGTGTTTACTCTTTCCCAGGCAGAACCCCACTCAACCATAGGGTTCGTGAACACAGCTCCTCCTGCAGTACACATCCCAGAGAGTGTGCCCTAAATCGGGGTGTAATAAACAGCATCTCCCCAAAGTCAGCTCCTAGTGAGGGAAACTTAGAGTAGAAAAATTTAGGATGGGAGGTCTCACAAGTTCAAACACCAGTGGTGGGGGAGGGATGATTAATAAATCTTAACTCAGTCAGCAATGAAAGGTTCCAGGAATCTAAGGTGGGGTTAGAGAAGATTCTCAGTCAGGGTGGGAGCAGAAAAGATTATGGATCTTTGAAGACCAACCAACCCAGTCCCTTGCCCTGGCAAAACGTAGCATGTCTAAGCAGGCATCTTTCCTTGATCTCTTTTCCTTAATAAACTTGCCGTTTGCTGATGAATGCACAAAACATCATCTAAACTCCATCACTTAGCACCACCGCTTTCTAGCTAAGGAATCTCAGCTAAGTTTGTCTCACCTATCCAAGGCCTGGTTTCCTCACTTGCACAAAGTGATAGTAATTCATATCACATATTCTTATTTTTATATAGCTTTAAGATCTTGAAGAAAAAATTTCCCCAAACTGAAAATAAACAGTATGACTTTGAAATAATTAATGATCCCAGTAACATACCGCTGGTTCACAAAAGGGCTGGACAGCTCTGCAAGCAGGCGAAAATTCCCAACATACGGCAGTGCTCCACGGCTCTGGGTGATAAGCAGAAAACAAAATGTGAGGAGTAACATTCTTATCAGAATCTCTAAGTGCTGAGGAAACGTTTGAGAGCTTCTCAGCATAAAACATCAAAACAAACCAAGTCTGGAAACTGATTCTCTTCTTTATGAGGATATAGAAATGTCCTTAGAACTCTATAGCATTTCTGGAAATCAGCATATTATACAATCACGTTCACTTTGGAAAACAGCTTTCAAGCAGCTGTCTCATGTTGAACTCATGAATTCTACCAACGGTCATTACTGATGGCATTCTGAAATGACAACAGGAGGATCAAAATGGTGTGAATTTTAGAAGTTGAGGAGTTTGGGGGCAACTAATAGCTAAGAGGAACTTTTTTTTTTTTTAATATATCCATTAATACTATAGAAGCACCTTTAAAAAATCTCAAAAGTATACTTAACATCCTAAAAAACAATAACAAGCCTGTGAGCAGATGCACATTTGTCAGCTGAAACAACACTGGACTATTTTATTTCATGTGAAAAAGGTATTTGTCAATCAGAAGATCCTACATACAAAACACACACTTTTGGCACCTTTTTGAATTTAGAAACATAATTCCTAGGACAATTCACTGATTTAATAATAGGAAAAGTATAGCAGAGTTAGTGCGTATTCAAAGAAAAACTAAAAGCTTTCATTCTAAGAATTTTATTTAATGTACTTTAAAATTGTTACTAGGTGAAGAGACACTCCAGCACTTCCAGTTTAACCAGAATTATGACTACACATTAAAGGAAATCATCCTATCGCCTGCCAAAACGTTAGACGCATGGGGAAATTCAGAAGCTTTTACCTGCCAGTTATACAACACACATGCTGCCTTCTAAATGTGAATATAAAGCAATTAAAAAATAATGAATGAACTTTTTATTTTGAGGGTTTTCAGTCCTTCTCCATGTAAATTACCTTATGGATTAAAAATGCAAATCTGGATTATAAGAATTAGTTTTCCTAAGCCTGATCTAAAATTTTTATGATCTAAACTCACTATCCTTGGTGAAATTGAAAAGCATGAGGAGGAAGAAGGAAAGGGCGGCCAAACAGAGAGAGAGAGAGAGCTGGCAAGATGGGCACGGTGGGGCCTCCCTGGTGGCGCAGCGGTTGAGCACTGCGCTGTGGAGCTGTCAGCAGCAGTGATTCGAGTTCGACGCCCAGCCGGAGAGAATCCCACATGGTGCCGCAGACCTCTCCTGCCTCGCCCGCTGCTCCCCTCAGCAGTGTATTTCTGATCTGCCTGTTCTGCTCCCTGCTCTGTCTCTGGTGAACCCTCTCGCCGCCCCGCACCTCTGGCCTGTACCCCAGCTTGTATGTATAAATAAATAAATCTTAAAAAAAAAAAAAAAAGATGGGCATGGTGCTCGAGGTGTGCCTGACGCTTCAGAGAGTCAGCAGGGCGATAGTCATGCCCATCCTAAAACACACAATATATGAGAAGTATTTATACACATGCTATTCGCTTAACACAGAAATATGAAGAACGGTTGTTTACTCAAAATCATGTTACCTGTATTATTTACTGTTGTTACAATAAATCCTTTTATTTAAATAAAACAATAGTACTAGTTAATAACAGCAATTAGGAGTAATTAACAGTATTAAAAAAAGTTGTGAATATATTTTTATGTTTCTTTCAGTCTTTTATTTAATTCTGTTGACTATGTCATTTTAATAGGCTATATTATTGTATGTTTTTAAGACATGTAAGACTTTTTGAAAGAACATATTAAAAAAAGGAAAACAGAACACAATAGGACAAATTAAACAGTTATTTCCTGCATTTAGTGAAAGATAACAATGACACCTTTCCATCCATGACACAGCAGGATACTTTTATTCTGTTTTCTTCACCAATAATACTTACCTGAACTGCCCTTAGCCGTTAGGAAATCCTTTTTTTTTTTTTTTTTTTACAATTTCCCTAATTTCTGTCACCTCTTCCAAAGGAGAATGGTTAGTTCACTCATTTCTAGCCCACTGGTTCTCAAAGTGTGGTCCTCGGACCAAGAGCAGCAGCACCACAGGGAACTTTCTAAATATGCATATTCCAGGCCCCATCCCCTACATACTGAATCAGAAACCCTGGGGGTGGGACCAGCAGGCTATTTTCACCAGGCTGTCCAAGTGTTATCAACCTACATTAAAGTTAGAGAAGCGCCGTCCTAGCTCCCTTCTCTGAAATTGTAACTGGTGAAAATTTGCAATCACCCCCATTAGATCTTATATTATGATCAAAGTATACCTGCCACACTCCTCTAGAAAGTTCTCCCTGACCCTTTTAACAACCACCAGCTAGGCCAAGTGCCTCCACATATCTTGCTTGCGCAAATAACCTGCATTTTCTGTGCCCCATCTACTGTCCTATCCGTAATTCTGCGCCTGCTCATGTGTTCTAAGTTAAACCTTGCCTGGTTTAACCAGAATCACTTCCAAAATCAAAATCCTAAAAGAGTCCTTCAGGCCTATTTCTGAGGGGGTAAGAACACTTTGATTGGATATTAGTTTCGATTATAAAAGGAGGAAAAAAATCCATATTTCAATTTTATAAGGACATGGTAATACAGAATTAGAGATTGTCAAAATGTGTTATGGAAAAAAAAAATCAGATGTTCAATGTCCAAACCTGATACATAAGATTAGACAAGCAACACAGGTAAAGGGTCGCAGGTAAGTGAAAGAGGTAGGGGATGTGAGACCTACCTAGCAGCTACGAATCAGAAGAAAAACAGTTTCCTCTGTTACATATAAGCATGCCAGCAAAATAAGTGGCCTTTCTCTAGCAGCATGATCCTGTGGTTATGACTGAACCTCTCCAACCCCATTACCAGGTATCTGTAAAGATGAAGAATACTTAGGAGCATAGGGCTGCTGCCACCACCATCACCACCTCCTTTATTAATGAACAGTGGAAAGAAAGAGTTAAATTAACTGGTAAGTGGAAGTGCCTAAGAATGCCATTCAGTTTTACCACTATATTCCAGTGCTGATGGTAGAATTTCCAAAAATATTTATTGACTGACCACTGAAACTTTTACAGAACCTTATTCCCTTCAGGCATTTTGATGATTGAGCAATGTAGGAGCAGCTTACCAATGATCAGGGGCCTGTGAGATGGAGGCCAGGATTTGAATCCTACTCTCCTGGGTGACCTTGTGCAAAATGGACCTAAACTTTGGCTTTTCCATTTGTAAAATGGACATGATACTGTTTGTATGATAGAATTGATGTGAGAATTAGATCAGATGCATACTAATATGAAAAAAAAAACCCTGAAATTGAAAAGGCATCCTAAAAATTGGGGAAAAAATTTTTGTTAAAACTGAACTAAGTAATTCTTCTTAATTATAAGGAAGAGTAAGTTTAAAAATAAGTCCTAAAATTAGGGCCTATTCGTCTTGCCTACGTAGAGCTACCTTTCCACCTCTAGTAAAGGCTTTATCTGACACCTGGCTGTTTACACAGGACTTCAGGGGCAAGCCTGAAATGACAAGAAATGGATGAGAAGAAGCAAATCACCCTGACAGCTAGTCAGGAAGGAATGCAGGCTCGCTAGTGCAATTTTACTATAAAAGCTAAATTATGTCAACAAACCACACCTTATCAAGTAGTCGATGTTACTTTATAATTGCTGCAGAAAAAAAATTGAAAAGAAATATAAATACTTCCAAGGGAAAACTGAACTGTTTTGTTTAATAAAAGATAGCAACCCTGCACCTTCCTTTTCACAACTGTACTTCACCCAATCCAAACTTAACTCTGCCGTGACCACCTTATGCTTATTAAATTCACAGAATGGCAGGGTTGAAATGTCCTCTGAAGCTATCTGGTTCTATTACCCACAGATTTTTACATCCCATCTACAAGAGTCCTTCCAATTTGCCCTCCCACCAGAGCAACTACATGGTGAGGTATGTGGCATCTTGTAAAGCAGCCTACTCTTTCTTGGGATTGCTAGTCAACAAGTTCTAGAACTAAACTGCACCATTGCTGTCTTACACTGGCCAGTCCGACTTCTGATCTCGGTAATCCAAAATCTCCTCGTATGATAACCCTTCAAGTAGTTAAAGACATTACAGATCTACCTTCTTTCCAGGTATAATTTCCAATTTTCTCCGAAAATTCTGGCCTACCTTCCTCAGAGTCCCTGAGTCCTGTGAACTTCCAATATTCATAAAATAAAAACAAATGGATCAGTAACGAAAGCCAAGCAATCTTGATGAAAAGAACCACTTTGACATAATAATCCCTACATGTTAACTGGTTAAATCCACACACACACACACACACACACACACACACACACACACACACACACCCCTTTTTGAGGGCTTGAGGACAAGATTTTAGCATAATACATCAACATTCTTAAACCTGCATATACCATTTGCCAAAAAATCTCACTTCTACAAAACTATCCTTTGAAAAGGATTATGTGTACAAACATGGAGAAAAAAGGACATTTGCCATGAGTTATGTAAAACAGAAATTTTGCACATACATGGAACAATCGGGAATTAGCTAAATATTAATATTCACCTGCCACTAATAGAGATAAGAGTGGCAACAAATAGCTGGTTTAAAAATAAAAGCATTTTCAGAACTTGCAAAATGCCTACAGAGTTTACCTCCTTCACAGGAGATTATCTGAGGCTATGCTGCAGCATGATGAGTGCGTAAAACAGGAAAGAACGCGTTCCAGGAAACAGTGGGTCCAAATGTAACTGCAGCAAGGCAGGAAGGCCCTGAGCATCTGGTCAGCAGACCAGAGAGTAAGCTATTCAGACTAGATCAGGGGGTGCAGAGCTCCAAAGGCAGGTATCTGGGACATGATGGCTGCAGAGATGTGATGCTTCCTTGAGAATATGAAACAACTCAAATATATGATAAATGCAAATGCTGCTAGAAAAAAAGGAGGGCAATTAGAGCTGTGAAGCAAAAGTTAGATAGGAAATGTAATCCTGGTCACACAGGGAATTGTTTTCGTGTAATCATAATCAACACTTGATTGATTTTTTTGTGTAGGATTAACTAAAGAGAAAGGATAACTTAACCTGAGTGCAAAAGAGAAGGTAAATATTTTAAAGTCTTGGCAATACAAAAGTGCAAGTACAAATGACAGCTGAGAAGCCAAGTGGAAGTTCAAGAAGCAGAGGGAAGAGTGCTGACACCACCTTAAAAGTACCCAGGGCTCTACAGAAGCAGAAATAAAAGCATATAAAGCTTTCAAAGGAACTATAAAGGGCAGTAAACTGGCACAGCACCCAGGTTTACAGGAAGAAGAACATCAGCTCCACTGAACAAGGGCAGCGGGAGCACTGAACAAACGCCGCTCATGGGGGCGTTCACCCCAAAGGCGGCTATCACTAGACCAAAACTGAACAAGGACACAAAAAGACCCCAGAGTGCAAGCCAAATATCACCAAGAAGGAAAGGGAAAGGGCAAACACAGGAGAGAAACAATTGAGAAGATGCAGGAATCTTATACACAACTTTCATAAACTGGTAAAGTGGGGCCTCCCCAGTGGCGCAGCGGTTAAGCGCTGCGCTGTGGAGCTGTCAGCAGCCAGCTGCGACACAAGTTCAACACCCGGCTGGGGAGCTTCCCACATGGTGCAGCAGACCTCTCCTGCCTCGCCCGCTGCTCCCCTCAGCAGTGTATTTCCATCGATTTGCCTGTTCTCCTCCCCACTCTGTCTCTGGTGAACCCTCTTGCCATCCCACGCCTCTGGCCTGTACCCCAGCTTGTATGCATAAATAAATAATTCTTTAAAAAAAAACTGGTTAAGTGGGGAAAAAAGTACATCAGAAGTGAGGTGGGAAGGGAAAGAGGTGTGAGAGTTAGAGTCTCACCCACTGCAACAAGAACATAATACACAGGATGTAACACTGAGAAATCAAGATGTGGCCAACAGTCTCCTGAGATGGACACTGTCAAGTGTTATCCCCCAACCCCCACATGCCCCGTGCACCTGTCCTCCCCTTGGACCTGGGGACCCCTACTGACGCACTGGACCCACGCAGTGAATGCAGCGAAGTGATGCTCTGGGTCCTCAGAAGCCTTGCAGCTTCCTCCTGAGTCTCTAGGGATTCGCTCTTGAGAAGTCTCCTTTCAGAACACAAGGGCCAGACTGCAAGGAGGCCAAGCGCACAGGGGAACTCAGGTTTCACATATACTTATCCCTACCCCACTCCCCCTTGGCTCAGAACCACTGAGAGCCACACAGGGGTGCAGACCCAGGCTGCAGTGGTCTTGCTCCTGCTTTTTCTGATCCCACACACCAGTGGCTCTGGCTGTTTAACACACCGCGCGTAGCACATGCTTTCCCAGGCAGAGGAGCCATCAGAGAAGTTTCAGATTATGAGAAGTCCTCGGTACCTCGCCTAAAGCCCCTCGCCCCTACCCAAGAAAATCTAGTGCAATACAAGTGGGACAGATGCTATTAAGGGGGTAGGATTTGTGTCTGCGCTAATTTTTTTAAACATTATAAATTTTCATGATTCGTTAGTCAGTGATGTCAAGGCTCACAACTGACTTCTAGTCCACATGGTGTTTCCACTTCTGCCATCTACCTCTAAGGCCAGGACTTCCGTGCAGCCTTAGTGTTGGGCAGGGGTGCCATCCTTTTTTAAGCTGTTGATAGCAGCATAGTATTTTGCACCATATTAGTAGTAGTAGGTGCATAATAATTTTACTTACAGTTCTCCTCTCCTAAATCCCTGGCCCTCATCACTCTCAGATGATAGAAAATTAAATTTCCCATGGTAAGAAAATCCAAATTTTCGTGATCACTGGCTCAAAGGAGAATTTTGTTTTAAACTCTGGGAGGGATCAGACAAATCAGATTGGTTTCCTTCACTGAGTCACGCGGAGCTGTAGCAATCATGGACTTTACTATAGGAAAGCGCCTTAGAGGGGAACTCAGGGCGACAACCTACCGAGCTCCCTGCCACATCAACCGCCAGGTACTGGATAAGCCCTGCGCCCCGGCTGAGAAGAAGCCCACTCCAATCACAGCAAGCCCAGTATTTTCTTTTTTTTTAATATCACTGAGAACTCATGAGTCAAAGGCTATCAATCATCTGTAGTCATTATCCCAACTGATAATCAAGATATCACATTTTTAGCCAACGGGAGAACATTCATGACAGTTCCTGTGTCCTTCCAAACTCAGAATGCTTTGCAAACTTCCATTTTCAGACCCCCAAAATTAAACAGAAATTAATACACTGATCTTTCCATTCCTACAATTACCTAAGCATTGCTGACCTATCACTGGGTGATGTATTATTTGAATTTTTTAATAGCTTCCTATTAATTGGCTACCTACCAAGTCCCATAGGTTCTTTTAAGCTTTCTCTCATTCTTTTTGATTTTTGCTGCTCTGAGTGAATTCCACTGCCTTGTCTTTGAGTTTGATTCTTTCTTCTGCTTCACCCAGTCTGCTGTTGAATCCCTACAGTGTATTTTTCAGTTTATTTCCTTCATCTCTGAGACGTCTATTTGATATTTTCTTATATTTCCCATCGGTTTCCCATCCAGTCTTTTCCCTAGTTCGGTTAACATCTTTATGATCATTCAAATGCTTTCCCAGGTAAATTACTCTTCTCTGTGTCATTAAGTTTTTTTTCTGAGATCTTATCTTGCTTATTTGGAACATATTCCTGTATGTTGATTTCTATGTGTTGATTTCTATGTAGTAGATAAGACAGTACTTCTCCTGGGCCTGAAGGAATAGTCTCATAAAGGGGATGAAACTTGTTCAACCTTGCCCCAATTCTTGGTTGTCTCTCAAACCTTTGTGATTATCCAAGCAGCCTATTGTATTTTCAATACCTCCCAGTAATCGAGTATGTGATAAGATGTCAGTGACCCAAAAGGGAGGATGTCAGTACCTAGCTTCAAACTGCCTGGAAACCAGACTGAAAGCGTGCAAATATGGACAGTCCTGAGGGGCTGCAAGCACAAGCTCTGCTGATCATCAGAACCAGGCGAACTGGAGGTGTCCCCTGGGTGGCACTCAAAAAAACCAGGGTTCTTTTTTGGGAGATACTGGCAAGCAGGAACAAGGCAGGGAGAGCACCAAAACGGCATCCTCAGCCTACTGTCAGCTGAGCAGCCACCAAATGTGCCTTAGCCTGATTCCCGCCCTCAGGCCGAAGCTCCAGAGCCAACAACAGGCCTCGCTCACAGACAGGCTGTGCACTGCTTGCCTGAACCATTTCTCCGGGGCCACATGCCCAGGGGACCAAGGAGTGCAGGCGCTCCACCAGAACCAGGCAATCAAGGGGCGTACTCTGAGCAGCAGCTGCAAAACCGGGGCGCCACATGCAAAAACCAGATATGCTGGAAGTGCCCCATAAAAGGATCCTGGCACTCTGGAGTGTGGCAAATAGAGAACTAGAAGAGAGCCTGTCCTCTGCTCTCTTCAGAGTGGATTGCAGTCCGCCCCCGATGCCTGTTGTACTGGAAGTCAGCCCCGCAGACTGCCGCCATGACGAGCAGTTATCAAGTCTCCGCAACACTAAAATGGAGCGCCTGAGTCTGAAGCCTCTTGCTTTGCCCGGACAGTGGGAACTCTGTAGGAACTTCACAGTTTACCACTGACCTCTCCACTAGGGCATATATAGGTATCCCCTAAAAGCAGTCACCAAAAGCAGGTCATCAGACAAGGCTACCAGCTCCTTTCTGGTGACAGGGTTTATTACAATCCCATGGGACCAGTAACACAAGCTCCACTGGCTACCAGTGCCAGGTGATTTAGAGATGTCCTCTGGGCAGCAGTGGCAAAAACTGGGGCAGCTGACATTGATAAGAGCTCCCTTCTGAGAGATACTGGTGTCTGAAGCTCAGTAAAGAAAGAGCATAAAGATGGCACCCACCACTGTGTCCTTGACAGTGTCCAATTAGCAGGCTCCTAGATGTGTGTGTTAAATTACTTGGGTGCCCCTCGGGCTAAAACTTTAATATGAGCAGGGAGGCTCCTTCACTTTAAGGCTGTGCTCAGTCAGCTACCTCAGAGCTGGGTCCTGAAGCAGGTGAGTCTAAGCACGCAGGCTCTTTCAGAGCCAATTTTCAGACAGAGTCTTGTGGGTCTTGGTATCCTGATCCTATTATTTTCATTATTAGATAATTTGAAGGCCTGTCTCTTCAGTGTAGGGCTTAAGAGTCAGGGGGTCTGGTTTGCTGGTTGAACTCTTCACTCTATAAGGAGAGTCCCTGGGTTTTAGGGTCCCTTTTGCTTGTGGGTCACTGTAGTAGATGGGGATTTTACAGAGAGCCTGTGTCCCAGGTGCTCCTACAAGCTTCCACATGATTTTTTCCTCTCTTGCCCTATGTGGAGTTGTCACTCAGCCATCCTTTAGGTGGCTCTAGTTTTTTAAAAGGAATCTGCCGTATACATAGCTGCAGATTCAGCGTACCTGTGAGAGATGATCTTCCTATATCACCATCAAGAACTGGAATTTTTAATCTCTTAACTGCTTTTATTATGGTAAAATAAAGATAAAATAAACTTTACTCTCTCAACCACTTTTAAGTGTATGATTCAGTGCGAATAACTGTATTTATAGGATGGTGCAACCATCACCACTAGCCATATCCAGATCTTTCCCATATTCCCAAACTGAAACCTTTACTCATTAAACAGAAACTTCTCAATACTCCCTCCACACATCCTGAGTAACCATTACATTTTTTTCTCTCTCTCTGACATTGATTATGCAAGGAGAATCCATTATGATATTGCTTTTTTAAAATCTTATTAAGAACAAGACACTGATTAGAATGGGTATGACAGTCTCTTGGCTGATAACTATTTTATCATTGCATGTGAATCCTTTGCTTTCTTGGTATTAAAAAGAAAGTAACTAAAAAATCAAGCCATCTCAGAGAAGAGGGTGACTCAGCTTTGCTAAGGTAATACCACTACACAAATCTGCGAGGATGCTCTGTGCCCGCAAAAGAACATGACTCAGTTACTACAGGATAACAAAAGAGCTAGACTTGAACTCCTCCTAAACCTACATTGAGGACATCCTCAGAGGAGCTTTGCTACATTCATGAAATATGAAGAACTGTCATACCAAAAAGTCTGTATTAAAAAAGCAAACGTTAAAGCAAAATCAAAAAACACATACAAGTTACACACATACTTATCTGTATATCTTTACCTATATATGTACACATGTAGATGACAGATATTTTTTAACTGACCATTTAACATTTGTACTACGGCTAATTCCTCAGTAAGCGGAAAAGTTCTAAGTCAACCATACTACTGTTTTTATATAAACAAGATTTGTGTAAATGAGTAATAAATAAAACAATCTCGAAGGCCAACTACTTCTGCCATTCTGTTGTTTACTACGTAAGAAAGATGACACTCTTTTATTTCAATAGGAAAAAAGGTCATTGATTCAAGTTTTTAAAATATTTTTTCATATATAAATTTAGCTTGTTTTATTCTATGTAAATGTAATAGGAAATAGAAATCATAGTCTTGTTTTAGTAAGCTACATCAGGAGACCATTTTTAATACTACCTAGTCAACAAAAGTGTTAATTTTGTTATCTTTTGAAATGTTCTGTAACAGCTACTATAAAAGATACTCTTTAAGGGTATCTTAATGGGTAAGATAAGAAGAAAAGGCAAGTTAAGATCTTTTTAAAAACACCAGCATGTGCTTTATTGATTTTTTTAAAGGTATAAAAGTATAAAAAAATAGTATTTACCCACATAATTAAATATCCAACTCACTAATCTATGCACAGCCAGCCATTTGCCAAACCTGTGATTTCAGAGGCCAGGAAAGAACAGTTCACAGTATTTGCATTTATGACTGCATGGAAGTGACCTATTACCCCTCACCAGCTTATATTCTTTTCACAGCACAATGATTACTTGTGATTCAAGTTTTAGGGAACATATTTAAAAACTGCAGCATGGTATTAAACTTACATGGGTACCCACACACATTCTTCTCAGAGTTAACTGGGAGTTTGTTAGTTTACATGTCTTTTTAGCAGCTATGCTTAGGAAGCAAAGTGTTTGCATACCAAATAAGGCCTGCAAAAGAGAGAATCTCTATTCTATAACTTCCTATTTGAAGAAGACCAGGAAATAAGCAGAATAGAAAATGCCAGTAGAAACAGCTTATTTGCTTTGGAAAAATTAAATGATTATTACTTATAACAATAAAACCAGTAAAGAATTCAATTATTTAGATTTGTGATTTCAAATGGGTGATATAAAGAGATGCTTTCATAGAGCTGATTCTTGCAGAAATAATGTCAAATTGATAGTTTGTTCACTAACTATCTTGATGTGGGTCAGTATGAAGAAAAATATAAGAATACTATTAACACACATTTGTATGAATTTTTTCAAAACTCGCCAAATAGTCACAAATACACAGTAATATAAGGATTTTAGTTATACTAAATAAGAAAGAAAAACAGCGGTTACATTTAAGTTTTAAAATGGAGACAGCATGGAATGTTATGCCCAATCTATTCCAATCATACAATTCTAGTTTACATACATCTATTATTGCTGAATACCTATCTTGGGCTTGTTGTATACCTACGCTGAAAAATAATTAATTATGGAGAAAACTAACAAGTATGAAAGATATACAAAATCGCTAATTTATAAATGAATATGTAAAAAAATAATTTTAGATGTAAAATTTAATATGCATTACTGCCTGACACTTGCTGTTATTAGTTTAGTTTTGGCATTCTGATGAAGTCTCATAGTAAGATGCCCCCATTGCTCTGTCCTATTTAAATATAATCATGCATGTACATGGAACTGTATGTGGAATTAAACAGAAAAGAAATATTCTACTGGTTTTACAAGAATCTATATCCAGCCCTGACTGGCTGTCAAATCATATGTGCATCTTAAAAGAGGAAAATATCAATCATTACATAATCCTAAAAATTTTAAGTTAAAATTTAAGAAATTGGGTCACCTACCTTCTTCAAATGAGTCCAAATATATACAAGTTATTATTTTTGTTAGTAAGCAGGGTAACATATCACAAGAGAGAAGCTTGAACGCATTTGGAGTTGTTCTTTATAAATTAAGAACTGTATGTTTAGATTTATGTTCACCCTTAAGTCATTATTTCCAATCCCGTCTGCTGGGTAAGCTACTGTAAATCCTGGCACTCACCAGAACAAAGTAGTAGGCATATAGACCTGTACAATGGTGAATTACATAATATTTGTCACCAATCACTTTCCAGTACAAAATGAGAATCAGCAGATCTGTAAGAAAGAAAAATAAGTATTACATAGGAAGAAAGTGGCACTAGTTTTCAATGTATTTAACTTTCTTCTGACAACTCTGAGCCTACAACACAGTCATATTCTCTATAGAGAGAATGGGAGAAATTCACTTTTCATTCAGCTGGGTTTAGACATGTTTGTTTCAGTTCAAAACTTGTTTTTAGGTGTTGCTTATTATTTAATTTGGGTAAATCATTACCAAGGTTTCTTTCAGATGAGATTTCCTGGGTAGTGACTACTCTGAATTGAATTGCTCATCAACTAGCACATGAGACATGTTAAAAATGATGTGCTATCCTTGTCAATGACAGCATTTTGTGTCAAATGAACAGATGTTTCCCCATGATTCATCCTTCTTTTCAATCACCCCATCAAATAATCCAGTCCACGAGAACACACCATTCTTTATTTCCATCTGAATGTATCTCTTTCTCTTAACGAACTGCTATGTTTTGATATAATCTAGGTCTTGTTTTTAACATCACTTCTTGATGAAAATTTCCTGTTGAGTCCATCACTTGTTTCTATTAATTTTGCTTCAAATTCCATCATTTGTATTTAGATTTTTCTTTGAGTTATTTAATAAATTTAAAAATTATAAAACAAGGTTCAATGTACAAATATACGAATCAGGCATCTGCTATTTCTCTCTTGTCTCAAGATAGACCAAGGTGGTTTTTCAAAGAGCAGTTAAAATGGCATATTCCTCACTTAATTTCCATAATGTCTCCTTATATAAAAGGCTACTCAACCCCATCCAACATGAGGGGAAATATGACAGGGAAATGTGGAGTAGAAAGAGTCCACGAACTTAAAAGATGATGGCTAACTTAGCTTACTTTCACACATTTTTACAAAATCATGACCACGAGAACACATTGCAAGGTTCTTGCAAATGAGGGACCTTGAGGTTTAAACTTGATTGGCTTCTCAATAATTCCACTTCGTAGACTCTTTCGTACAACAAGGGACCACTACCAGCAAGAAATGTCGGGGTCCAGCAGCCTCACTCCGCAGTGCTGGCCTTCAGAGCCAAAGGCCACAGCAAAAATGTTCCTATTCTACCATCGCAGCAGGTATTTGTTTTCTTCAGTATGAGTCCAAAAAGGTACTAATCAAATAAATAAACCAAAAGCAAATCCTATGCATTATTTGCATAATTCTATGAGTGGTTTAAAAAGAAATAGACAGTGAACAATATATCACATACCAGAAAAGAGGTAGCCGGTAGCAATAGAAACATTCACTTTCACAAGCGTTGAATCACCCCTATATTTTAAAAAAAGTTTCCTTTTTTTAGCACATGGGTTATAAATGACAGCTACCTTTATTCTATTGAGATTTAAATATAATTAAAATGCTTTCTATAGATTCTCAAATAGTAAATTGTCATTTGCACAAGGTACTGTTAGCTATAATACTACTTCTAACTGAATAAATAAGTTCTTGTCTATTAGCTAAAAATTATATGAAAATGTTTTTTAAAAAGACGTTTTTAAACGTGTTTCTCAAGCAACTTGTTTTCAAAAAGATTCAAATGTAATTCCAAATGCTGACTATTTTGATTCTACATCTATCAGAGGTTCAAATACCTCAAGAAATTATCTATCCCACCTATGATGCTGAAGCAATACACTATTACCTTACTGAGAACTAGAGGGATTTACCTATTACCACACACTAAGAAAATGCTTGGAAGAGAACAGTTTAACCTTGCTGTTTTGACCCCTATACTTTTCCCTTTTCTAGCACTTTAAAGCCAAGAAACAAACACAAACTATTAGTCCTTTATCCCATCTGTAATGTGAACTACTGGTGCAATGAACACAATATAAAAGCGGTCACAGTTCAAGTACAAATGGCAAGATTTAGCAGAAGTCATTTTTTCTTTATAAATGTTGATCCACAAATATGACCCAAGAAAACTGGACCTAGGATATATTAAGGGATCAAAGAAAATATAAAAATATCAAAAAATGTAAGAGGAAACCTTGATAAGGACAAAAATTGCTCAATGAGTCACATCTTTCCCCCAAAATTTAAAATTTACTTCCTAAAACAACTAGTTCAGTTGTTAATCATATTATAGTAAAATATATATGAAAAGGAGCTAGAAATTGTTTAGGTAGATAATACATTAAACTTTCATCTAGGAATTAAATTCTCTAAATTGAGTTGTTTTGAAATTACCTTCCCAGTGAAAATGGACTAAGCTGGTATAGTTCTGATGGGCATAATTCCATATCTAGGAATAAAGAACAGCACTGCTGCAGTCAAACAGCAGGGCTTAGAAGACCTGCCCACCATCCCCCAGAGCCCATGTACATTTGATGCAGGGCTTTCTCAAAAACTGTCTCATCTCTCAAACTAAGGGGAACTAAGTTTTCTCATGTACTGCTAGGGAAAATAGTTTGTAGAACTTCTGCCATTTGAATAACATTTAAATTTTTCAAAAAGAACTATTGTACAAATTATCCCATTATTGCAGAACAGTTATTATTAGTGCTTCAACTCTTCTCATGCAGTACTAAATTCCTCATATGGTCATCTCTAATTGTCATTTTCATATCTTTGATAGCAAATGATGGATCAAACATAAATTTGAACACTAAGCCTTAAGTAGTTATTCTACTACTTATTCAAACCGCTTATTCTAGCTTCATCACTTATTTTTGCTCAGCGGTGATAATAATTTGGTTTTATTCACTAACAGCATAAAGGTTTACATCATCATTACAGCTCCCTGCTCTGGATAACAATTATGATACTAAAGCAAAATGGCCCACATTATTTGTACTCAAATCTAAAGTAAGTCATTTTAATACACCTTGCTGAAATAAGTCTGGACACAAGCATCTTAATAAAACGTACACCATCAATATATTTCATTTTAAAGCATAGTAAGAGATGTTCTTATTAATAATTAATTTCAAGACATAAATCAAATGGACTATATTAGAAAAAAAACAGCTTACCAGAGTGAATCAGCTAGAGACGCCTCATCAAAAAAGAAAATGTACAGACCCAAAATCCCAACAATCAAAGAATGGAATGTAGATACCACCCTGAAATGAAACAAAATACAGTGATTTAGATTCTGTGCAATAAACTTTAAGTTTGACAAGACATTTAACATTCTGAAAAGCTTAAATCTGGAAGCATTTAAATATAGGAACAGAGTACACCTGAGAGTAAAATACAAAACTGCCCTTCAGAAATCCAAAAGTCTACACCCTTACTTTGAAATTAATAACAAGAAGGAAATGGCCAGGTCCAAAACCTGCTAGAAAATTGGTGAACCATTGACTGGTGAAAAGCCCTAAAGCAGAAGTATCTGTGATGGTGCAGCTGACAGTCTTGTGCAGACACCACCAGGCACAGCTAAGCCCCCACCCTGCATCCCGCACAGAGCTCCACGCTCAGCAGTCTCAGGGCAGGACTAGTTTCCTGCTATAGCCAGTTAGGAATGACTTCCAAATCTGTTAGCCTATGCTACCCCTTGAATCAGAATTCAAATGAATCATGAAATGAAGATTTAGTACCTTGAAGATTTCCATTTTAAATGTACCCTCACTTGCACTATTGTACTCGATTCTTGTAACCAAGCTGTGAGAAGGCTAGGGCAGCTACTATGAGTCTTTATCGAAGACTATAAATTTATGCGGAAAACCTGTTTTCAAAAGACATACCCAAGTGGAAGCAAAATGTTCACAAGAATCTAGGTAGAATTTTCTTTTATAGAAGGAATAAAGTTTAGACAGAAAACATCAGTCTGTAAACATCTTGCTAATAATTTACTGACTCAACTAACACCAAATGTCTATGATAATCTACCTAAAGAACCCATATATAGAATACTACACATATTCACACAATAAAGTTTACAAGGTATGAAGTTCTTTCATTTCATTAGAATAAAGGATGAAAGGGGGGGAGGGAGGGGGGGAGAGAAGAGAGAGAGAGAGAGAGAGAGAGAGAGAGAGAGAAAGAGAAGGAGAGGAGAGAGAGGGAAGCCATTTGAATATTTCAATGAATCTATACAGTCTCAGGCTCCCTTTTTAAATGGGTACTCTGGGTACTCAGTTTCCTAAATAGTAATTCCAGGCATCATACAATGGAAGTTATAACACTGAATAATGCAAAGTATTTTTCAATTTCATCACTTCATTTTAATCTTTGCCCCTCTCTGTACCTTCCCAATTTCTTTGGCTTGTAGCCCTCCAAATTCAAATGCTTTTATCTACCCTAATCACAGTGAAAGGAAATGAAACTAGCTCAAAATTTAGCTGCAGAAAATGTATATCCCCTGCCTCTTGCTTCTCTTTCCCACTAGTCTATCTATCTTCATGTTAGAAAGCTTTTCAAAAATAATGGCTGGTACCTTTTGTAGCCTGCGTTTGAACAATATCTTTGTGCTATTCTTAAGACAAATGAATCATACCTCTTATTTTTAAAAAATATGTGGTGAAATATTTCATGCTTTTGAGGTGGAAGGAACTGCAGCATGTATGAACCAGATAAATCAGTGTAAAGTGCAGAAGACAACTAAGTCTTATTCACAGTCTGAGTTATAAGAGGGATGCCTTCAGAACAATTTAACTCAAACAAAAATAGGGATTTCAGGTCAAATATGACCTTTCTCAAATAAATACTTAGACTTTGGTAGAGGTCTTGAATTCTGAAAGGAAGTTTCAATGAAAAATAATTGTTGTTTTACAGACCTACTGAATTCATTTTATTGTTAGTACTAATTTTAACTAAATAAGAACAACACAAAGTATTGCTAATAGCTGCTCCAATTCACCAAGTCTGCAGATGCAAATGTTTGGGTACCTGACATGCTATCAAGCAAATAAAGCATTCATCAGAACCATTCTGTGTGTGAAAGCTTGTGGGAGATTAATGACAGGCAGGTACAAAAAATCTGCAAACCAACTAACTGAAACTCCCACAGATTTCTATATCCTTGGAGATCCTGCTCATTTCCATTTATGTTTTTGTTTGTTTAAAAACTTTAAATAAAACATCTTTTACTTTAGAATTATATAACACAGGAATAGATTCTGGAGGGGTTCTGAAATGAAAAGTTCATTAAGAGAGATACAGCTGCACTGAATCACAAACCAAGCTCCCAGTGTAACTGCTCTTACTCTGCTAGGCAAGCAATGCTATATAGATAAGCTACGCACAGCCCACTGGATGTTTACTTCTGTTACCATTTCCAAAGAACATGTGTTTGTTATCATAAATATTTCAGAGAAGAATGCGTAACAGTACTCTCTTATAGTCAGCAGTACTCTACTTACCACCCTTCCCATACTTCCTCAGAAAGTTAAATAAATTTTTCCTGCCATATTTCACTATAAGAATTAAAAATTTTTTTTCTTGTATTGCCTTAGATTTTGGTAGGTCTTAAATGAAAGACTTTTAGGAAAGACTGTAAATAATCTCTTAAAACTAATTCTTTTTAAGTTAGTCAGTTACATTTTCAGATGCTTTACCTTGAGTTCCATTCAATCTTCTTTTCAAAGTTGAGACAATTAAAACCTGGAGAAATTTTTGCTGAAAACCAGTAACTCACAAAATGAAAAAGAAACTGAAAGGTGAAAAAGCTGGTGAAGACAGCGCTGATGATCAGTTTGGTATCCATAGTTCTTCAACCTGTTAAGAGAAATGATGGCTATAAATTGCATTAAGTTGCTCATGATAAACCTAATTTTTTTTTTAACGTTAAAAGGAAATGTGGTTACATTTTCAGTAATTTATCACAAATGGAAAACACAAAGAAACTAAGCCTTTTGTGTTTTCTTCACTTTTTCTAACTATTTGTCATTTATCTTATACTTGTACTGAAATGAAAGAGGGAAAATCTTAAAGAGTTCAATAAATTATAAATTCCAGGAAACAAATTTAATAATGATATTCAAAATTAAGTAAGTTTCAAAGTCTAATATTCAGGAAATTTCAAGTACTATAACTGAAGGTATTCTTTTAGTAATATGATTTTTAATTAAACTTCTCTATGCCTCAATTCCCTCATCCATGTAAGTGGGAAAATTGGTTAGATAACTTCCGAGAAAAAATTAGGTCAAAACCATACCAAAACAGATAGCAAAACCAAAAATAATTATGCAACAAAAACTGATTGTAGAGTGAGATAAATATTTAAAGTAAATAACATCTTAAGAAGGATAACACTTATCTTAGAAAAGAACCACACCACTATTACTACTGCCGAAATAAGTATTTAATTTTTTTTAATATTCTGCAATCACACATGCTTGAACTAAAAATTTTGCGTGGTTTTTTAATCTCTAAAATACAAACATATTTACAAAAGGATTTCTAGGTTTTAAGGATGGAGGTAGCAGAAAGAATAGTAATAACCATGTATACACATTCTAAATATGTTTTCTATTTCATTGAGCTAAACTTTGTTCGGTCTAAAAATCTTAGTAACATTAAGACCAAAAAAGACACTAAAACGTTTGCTCATATGCAGCAAATACAGCATTTCTCAGTCTCCATCTTTGATAGAGCTGACCCTCAAATGGAAAAGAAATGAATCAATCCATATTTCCAGCTGCCTAATGTAAAGAAATAAAGTCACCTACTGAAGCCAATTCACTAGAGGAAAACCAAGTCATTGACTGCACTAGCAATAACCCCACTTCATTCCCTTCCAGCCAGGATATCATAATAAGAATCAGTCTCCCACAGGGCCTCTTCTGACAAAATTCATGTGTCTGTAATGAATTCTTTTCTCATTCTCTTTTTCTGGTATGTGTGCTCAGTAAAAATATTGATATTACAATTCTTCCCTGTGAGATTCCATTAATTTATTGCTCATTTGCTTTTTTTTAATTCAACATGTGTTTATTGGGTATTAAAAATTTTAATATCCGTCTTTTAGCCTAGGTTTAATATTAACCAAATAATACATAAAAATAAGCTTTGTACACAAATTAAACATTATTATAATTTCACTAAATGCAACATAAAGGGAAAAATATTTTTGTAAGGTTAAAGCAAATAGTGGTCTGGAGGCCAGGTGGGCAGATAAGTGAAGAATATGAAACCAGCAGCCAGAAAACAGCAGTTTAATCTTAAATGTGAGGATGGTTTTCCCTGAAGGGTGCTATATGTTCTCTGCTGGTAGCAGGTAGCAGGGCTGCTCAATTATTTTTGCTAAAATTCAGCATATATAATGAGTCTTTATTTCATGAATGCATACCAAAAGTCATAAAATACAGAGGATATCATGCAACATTATCCATTTTACAAACTGTTAATTTAACCCATACTTTTTTTTAAAAAAGGCATTCAATTCACCATTAAGAAATTCCTCATTCTTTAAAAAGTTGGTTTTAATTAATTTTTTGTTATTCTGGGTATTTTGTACTTTCAACAGACTTACTTTCAGTTAACTGGTAGCTCTGGGATAGATGTTGAGTCTCTTTGCAAAAATGTTTCATTCAAAGCTAAAAAGTTTCATATAAATTGTGGCTTCCATTAAATTCTCACAGGCAGAAGCTAATTAAACTGTTCTACTCTGGACTTTGCTTCTTACTAAGCAGCTGCTTGCTTAATCAGTCATGCCAAATCAAGGACTAGTCTACATTTTTTTTACAAACTTCCCCCAAAAATCAAGCTTCTAGTAGGAAGCAAATGCTCAGTTAGTCCCTGAACCAGTGAGAAAATGGGAAAAATGGATAAAATTAGATAATGCTCACAAGTGACACAGAAGAACCATGCATTTGGTGATAAGTATTCACAGCAAAGGTATAAAAGTGTTAGGCCAAGTTCACAGGGCCTAGCTGGAAGAAGTTTGGAATATTTACCTAGAAAGGAGCCACTGAAACAAGTGGGAAATATTTCTGTGGCAACTGAAAAGGCAGAGGGTCTAGACGTGAACTTTACAGTAGAATCAATCAGCCCACCTCCGGTCACAGAAGTTTCACCCACCAAAGCAACTCTGCCAGAGACTCCCACATACATCAATAATGTGCACTATCTCCCCCAAGACCGTTTCCACAGACTTTAATTCAGCCAGGTTGAGGCGAGCAGGAAAAGTCTCAAGTACACCTCTCACTAAGCTTCCGAGATTGCCATTTTGATAATGTTAATCCTTCCAATCCATGAGCCGGGGATGTCTTTCCATCTTCTTGTGTCTT
>PVIJ01018022.1:0-27210 GCA_004024925.1 Scalopus aquaticus | reverse complement strand
CAAGAAGAGATTGGAGGGACATATATAACACACTACATGCCAACAAATGTCAACCAAGAATACTCTACCCTGCAAAGCTCTCATTCCTTTATGAAGAAAAAACATGGACCTTTTCTGACAAACAGAAACTACAGAAATTCATCACTACCAAACCCCCACTCCAAAGAATATTAGAAGAAGTCATGAAGACAAAACCAACAGAAGAAAGACCAGGAAACACAGAATAAGGTAAGAAGTAGAACCACAAAAGAGTAAACAAACAAACAAAAAATATGGATGACAGTATATCAATATTAACTCTAAATGTAAATGGACTAAACACACCAATTAAAAGACACATCACAGCAAGATGGATCAAAAAACAGAACCCAACCTTCTGCTGTCTACAAGAAACACATTTAATTGAAAGAGATAATCAGAGATTAATAGTTAAAGGATGGAAAACAATCCTACAAGCAAATGGACCAAGAAAGAAGGCAGGAACAGCTATACTTATATCAGATAAAATAGACTTCAAACTTAAGAAGGTAAAAAAAGACAAAGCTGGCCAATACATCATGATAAAGGGAACAATAAAACAGGAGGATGTAACAATCATCAACATATACTCCCCAAATGAAGGAGCACCAAAATATATCTGGCTTTCTTTTTAGATCTTCTGCTAACATCTTTGTACCAGCTCTTCTGCCTTTTGTGGTCTCTGTCCTCATCTTTGCCTGGCTGACATTTCTTGTCCTTTAATGGTTTGTTTACATGTGATACCATCTGCCTATTAAAACAGTTGAAGTAGATAACTTCTTGTAGTCCTGACCCAGAAACCCAGGACTCACCCAGAAGAAAGATTTCTAATACATCTCGTTGCTATCATCAAAAATGTTTAAGAAAATACTGACTCTGTGAAACAGGAACAGACTACCTAAAGACAGATTGTTTTGAGATGAATGCAGAGATGATAAACTGGTTGGATGAAGGATTTAGCTAATGAAACCCCAAACACATTGGTAAATTGGAAATCCATATTGGAGAGAATAAAACAGAAGTGGCACTGTAAAAATATTTAGAGGAGAAAAAGAGAAGAGAAATGGAAGATAATTTTGACCTAACTGAAAAAGGGTGTTACTAAGACAGAAATCAGAACAACAGAGAATTTGTTACCAAAGATCTAATAGAAATATCTACACAGAAAGAAAGCTGGTTAGTAAGCAAAAGTTAGTGAGGGCCAAACAGAATAAAATTTTTGATGCTATAAAATTAGGGAAATTTTACTTAATTTAAAATTTCAATGGTGAATTAAAAATCGTACAAAAATCAAAAGATGAATAAAAGCTGATCTATAAATTAATATAAGGCTGGTTTCACCTTTCTTTGCAAAATTTATTATCCAAAGACAATGAAACAATTTATATAGAACAGTGACTGGAAAAATTTGTAACCTAAGAGATTTATGTCTACACTGTTCGTGTGAAAAGGTGGCAGGAAGACATTTTACTAAGCTTAAAATCATGAAAGCTAAATCATTCATATTCCCTTCCTGAGAAGGCACAAAAAATGAATACCTGTCAACTGGTAAGGAAAAATAGACATCAAGAAGTCAAGATGTAACAGTTAAAGTATTAAAGAAATGGCAAACAATTTTGAAACCAATTAACATTTTAGGAAAAATTAGGAAAATTGTCAAATGGGCACACAACTAATTTCAAAATCTGAAAAGATGCTGAATGTGAAAATCAAATTAGAATTTGATGATAAAATGTTGATATCATAATTCTAGGTGAAAGGAATAAAAATGACAAATACAGAGAAAGAGAAAGTCAAGTTTGATGTAGGCAATTTAAAATTCTCATTAGGAATATGTTCTTGAATTTGATAGAGAATTGGGTAGTTTTAATATGCATTTGATAAAAAAGAACTATAACTATTAAAGTTAATGAAAGGATTTCACTCTTTAAAAAGTCCGTAAGAGATAAAACAAACAAAATCTAAACAAAGGAAAAAAACATGAAAGCTTAGATAAGTTGATAAAATTAAACTCAAACATATGTTAAAGAAATAAATTGAAATAACATAAATTTCCTAATAATTTGTGCTAGAAAATTAAATATATGCAGATCACCAGCACCTAAAGAAAGCTTAAAATATGGCTTGAAATTGAAAGAAATTTAACTAAAATTAAAAAAAAAACGATTTAAACACTGAAATGAGAAAGTCTTACAAAAAACAACAAAAAACAAAAAGCAATAAAAGCAACAACATTTACATTTGATGTAGAAAACAAAAAGAAACTGACATTTTGTACTAATTAAAGGAATCTAATGCAAAGGAGAGAAACAGACATATGATTTATGTAGTAGATGATAGAGTCATCAAACACCAAAATATATACACTAAATGCTACCAGAAAGTAATGAATTGAGTAATATCATACCTTTGTCAGTCTATTACAGACTAAACAAATATCAAAAGGAAATAAATTTTTTTAATAATATGTAAGCAAAAAACCCCATAAAGTTACACACACACACATATATATATATATATCCTTCAAAGGAAAATATTTTTTGAATAGCCATTGGGCATTTAAAAAAGTTGATAATTCTTTCTGTATGCTTAAGTTTTAAAGAAAAAAATATATTCTTAAATCAATGCTATGAAAATATAATATAAAAATTAATAAAAATAAATTTTCTAAATAATTATTGGATCAAAGAGTAAATAAATGTCAACTACAACTTACTTTGAAAGTAATGAAAATCAGTGTATATGTATCAAAACTTGCAGAATATAGAATTAGTGGTAATAAAACATGTAAGACTGTGAATAAAAATGAGATAACTATAATGAATTAATTAGGCACCCAGTCTAAGGAGTCATAAAATAAAAGAACATTCACAGAAAAAGAGTGGAAACGAGAGAAGAAAGCAGAAGTGGAAATTATGAAAAAAAGATCACATTAAAATGGGTTGTCTAGGTCAACCAAAAAATCAGGAGAACCTAGAATCTTACTTAGAATAATTAAAATTTAAAAATAAGAAATCAAAATAGAAATATCCAAAGAGGGATAAGAATTTTAAAGCAAAAGCATGTAATCATGATTTTTAATCTATCCGACTGGTAAAGTTAATACTGGCGGCTAGACAATGGTAATGCTACCACTGGAATGCAAACTGGAAATATCATATTTAAATAGAGATGTTTCACTGTATATCAAGTGCCTTCAAAATATTCATACTCTTATATTCAGTAATTACATGTTAATTTATGCTATGAGAGATATTAAAAAATTTAGATGATTTATGTTTTTATAGTACCTCCATATGTTGGGACATTAAGAAGCTGTTAAAAGATGCTTTTGAAATTATTTAATGGCATGGTAAATCCACCCTATAATGTCTGGAGTAAAAGAGGAGGTATAAAAGTAAATATATAATGTGCATTCCACTTAATAAAAAGCAGAGTATAGAGTATATTTCTATATAGTTGTACTATTGGTTATTTAAATATCTTATGAGCATGAATTCTTTTATAATCAAAATTAGTTCTTTAAATTTGAAAGAATTCTAGCCAATATGGCACTGTGAATTTACATATTCAATTCCTCTTCCTTGAAATACTCTCAAAAAGCAATTTCAACAAAACTTTTAAAAAATTAAATATGCATCTGTATCCAGTGTAAAACAACTACCTCCATACACCAGAAAAGTATTGAAACAGACAGAAGTTGCTGGAACTAGGTCTAGATAAAGACAAAGACAATGAAAAGTTTGTCAAGGACTGAAATCTGAACCAGGGTCATCAGCCAATGATACAGCATGAAACTATGAACTGCTACAGTTTCCCAACCCTACCTGTTGCCTGGGGGAGGTGAGAGAATAGGACTGGAGATTGACTCAAACCATGTATATGTGAAACAGGAAGAAGCAGAATAAGTCACAAAGATCAGATTTGTGACAAGCTGCTAAGAACCAGACCTGCAATATCCCCAATACCACTGTGAGACAAGAATTCCAGGCCCACTAACATAAAATCTATTTCTGGCATGAGCTATTCAAGGAACTACATGGACATCACTGCAAATCTTCAAGCCATGTTAGATATTTAGTTTATCTTTGGAAAGACAGCTTTTACTCTAGATCAGCCAACAAACTAAAATTAAACACCAACAAGAGAAAGCAGAACCATGAACACATTCAACAAAATCAACAACTAGAGGATGATATGACTTCTGAAAAAATGCCCAGTGTCTTTGAATAACCTTAAAATACTTGAAGGTACAAATGCGATATCAATTTTTTAAATAAGAAAGTATTAAACAAAATAAAGAAGATATACATTGAGAAAATGATGAATATAATAATTAGAAATCAGAAAACAGAGACAATAATAACTGGAATTTTAAAACTTGGTAATTGAAATAAACCTGAGAGTTTGTACAGTTAAAGAGAAAATTGGTGCAGTGGAAGACAGTATTGAGAAAATCATAATGATAGCAGTAGTGAGACATTATGAGGTAAAAACCCCATTATATCCGGTTGCTTTGCCTTAAGAATATAGCCTGTTTATAGGATTAAGATAAATGGAATCTCCAATTTATACCTAATAAGATTTCCAGAATTAGGCAACAGAGGAAATACTAGAAAATAATTAAGAATAATATATAATAAATTAGAATAATATAGAAGAGGGAGAACTTTTCTGTAACTGAAAAATTCTAAGTTCTCAGACTTAAGGCACATACCAACTGCTGAGCATAATAAATAGACACAAATATGCACCTGCCTGGACATATAGCAAAAGCAAAACAAGACTGGTCAATGGGCTGTTGATTAGAAGTCACATGTATTATACCCAGGCAAGCATAAAAACCTGGATGAGTTTTCCATGAGTTCTTTACCCTGAAGTACAATTTTTTTCTTGAGATGAAAACACTTGGATCTACAGATCACCATATGGATGGCAGGCACCTGGAAAGTCATACAAGACATAGCAGATTTGAGGAAGACTGTTGCATTAACCTGTTGAGATTTTAAAATTACTTGTCATTTGCTTAAGCCAATATAACAACTTTATAGGAAACACAGAAATGATTACAAAGCCATTAGGAAGGACTTACGTTTAGAAGATTAAAAAAAAAACCAACTATCAATCTTGACATCAAAGATATCTATAGAATTCTTATCCCACAAAATAGGGATTTTTCCCAAATTCCCAACTGATGTGTATTGAGCTCCTACACTATTCTAGGTCCTAAGGTATAGTGGCCAAGATCCTTGCTTACATGGAGTTTCTATTCTAGTAAAGGAAAAAAAAAAACCTCATATTTAAAAAAGGACATGGTGGTATTTTGTGGATCTATTTTAAATTGGGTAGTTAGTAGATTTATGATCAGAAGAGCTTTGAACAGAAATTTGAATGAAGAAAGCAACAGATGGACGTGTCCAGCAAGTGAGTCTGTAGTAGATGCGCAAAGGCACTGAGATAGCAACATATCACCCAGAGAAAGGGAGGAAAAAAAAAGTCTTAAAAAAGAGCAGAGTGGTAACAGGAACTAGATTGTTGTGTACCTTGAAAGCCATAGCAGACTGGATTGTACTCTGAAAGAAATGGGAGAACTGATGGATTTTGAGCAGAGTAACATGATTTGATTTATATATCTAAAGGACAGTTGTGACTGTTGTTGAATAGGTAGAAGCGTAAGCATTGAATGGAAGCAGTTTAGAGGTTGCCGCAATAGGTGTGTTGTTGGCTCTAGAAGTGGTTCCAATAACTAGGCTGTATTTTTAAGGCAAAGCAACTGGACATATAAACTGCACACTAGTGTGAGAAAAAACAAGGGGTAAAAGATGATCATAAAATCTTTGGTCTAAGGCACAGAAAAAAAATTGTTGCTATTTTCTGAGAAAACTGTGGAAGTTGAAAAGAGAAAACACATTTTCAAATGTACCTCATACAGTTATAAAAATATGTAATGCCCTAGGGTATAATAAACTCTCCAAAATTTTCAAAGACTATCAAACAGATCATGTCCATGACTACATGCTATTAAATCAGAAATCAATACTAAAAAGACAGTGGGGGAAATCATGATTTATAGATGAAAAAGCAACCATCTGAATGATTTATGGGTTAGAAAAGAAATTTTAATGAAAGTTTAAAAATACTTAAGACTTACAAATGTGAAAGAGTTACTGCAGAACTTTGGGGATGCAGTTAATTTAGAACTTAGAAATATGTAGATGTAAAGCAATTTATTTTAAGCTTAAAAGATTGAATGTAAATAGTTGAAACAACAAATAAGGAAGATAAAAGAACTGATTAAACACACAGAAAGTAAAAGGAATGAAACAAGAATCAAAAAATTAATTAGCTAAAAATATTTTAAAAAATAAATTTGAAAAGTCAATTCTTTCAGAAAAAATGAAACATGTAATTCTGTAACATACTTAGAACATCAAGGACACAGAAATAAGAATAAGAAACAGAAGATGCCTATATTAAACCAAAGAAAGAAATTCTGGATATGTTAAATGTTGGAAATGATAGAAGAAAAACAACTTTTGAAACCCTCTGGACTTTGGAAAGTGATATGGAAAGATATATCATCTCTAAAGAGACCAATTTTATATATGTAATCTTAAAAACAAAGAAACAAAACCCCGAAAATGTCACATATCTGTGTCACCAGCTGATTATACGTGAGTGTGCACAACTGCTTTGTTACAATAGCAAAAATTTGGAAATGACGATCCTTGCGAGAATGAATAAAGAGCATTATGTTGTTGTTAGGGAATGCCATGGAATGTTAAAATGAATGAGCGCTCTGTGTGTAAATCAATAGGAATAGTTCTCAAAAACACAATGTTTATCAAATAAAAAGTTTTCATAAGATACAGTATATTATTGAAATAATTGTTGAAAGAGCGAAAACAGTGCCTCATCTTGTTTGTTGATGTGTAAGTATCTATGCAACCAAAGAATAATAATGGACTGGATACACCCCCAGGGTGGGCTGGGATTTGCTTTAAGGGAGCAGCCTGAGCAGTATGGAAATGGGCAGAGGAATAGGAGAGACTTCATTTATTTCTCAATATTTTATTTCTTAATAAAATGATCTGAGGTAAATACAATAGAATGCTAACAACTTTCATATTCAGTGGTGGGCACATGAGTAACATACCTTCTATTTTCCTCTACTTTTCTATTTAAAAATGCTTGAAACCTGCCATTGCGTGTCTCAGCTCCTAGTTGTCACTAGTTTGTCCTTGAGAATGCAGCAAGTCTTCAATTTGATCCTTGACAGGACTGGAATAAGATATTATCCAAGGAGGGACCCTGACTCAAACTTCCCCCTCTGTGTAGTCTCACCAATCTGGTTTGTTGAATTTATTTCCTGGAGAACAAATCCCATTTATATTTTCAAGGTTCTCCCAATGGGCAGTTGGAATGATATAGCTATAACATGGTTGTGATTAACTTTGGCAAATGAAGAATTTACTGCTGTACATGTGTCCTGAGTTTGGGTAACAGACAAATAAACATCCGTGAGGACCTGCATCTGTAGGGTCAGAGGCAAACAGACCTCTGAGGGGTGTCAGCCATGAAGAATGCTAGTGCTTCAGAATCAGAATCTGCTCTTGCCAAGATCCTGGAGCAAAGAGGGACTGTGCTGGTTAGATACCAGCAGAGACCTTTTCTAAAGGCAGGCAAAACAACTAGAAATATTATTACTGCCCTTCAAGAAGGAGGCAAAAACTGAATATGGCAACTGTAACAATATCTGCCTTCCATTTTTAATCGATTACAAAATCCGGGGTAAACTGTACTATTTCAACTACCAAATTGTGAAGAAAGATAGCATTTTTGGAATAGTAAATGGCTTTAGATTGCCAAATACCCTCCAAATTCCTTGAGAAGAAGACCTGTCTTTTATAGCAACTGTTTCCCATAGTGATTTGCACTGTGTTTTGTCCTTAGTAGGTACAGTGTAAACACCCACATAGTAGGAATACACATCCACACTATATACAGTATATGGCATATTATACATATATAGCATACCATAAATGTTAATGTATTTACAGTATATGTCACATATGGATACAAAAACACTAATTAAGTGCTTTTATTTTCTTTTCTACTTGCTCATCTCAGTATTTTATAGTTTGACCTTCCATTAATATTATTTATCACCTTGGATTTCAAAGTTTAAGTCTAACAAGTTCTTTCTTTCTCTCCATGTGATGAGTTCCAAGTTGAGAACCATCTAAGTCCATACCCAAGCATCAAAAACACAAACTTGGTGGGGTGGTCGTAAAGCACCAGACCAAAAGGAAAGGTTTTCTAAACAGGCTAAGCTGCAGGCCTGTTGCAATTTTTAAAAAGTAATGAAATAGGAATCCAGCTTCAAACTCTCTTGCCTCTTAAGAACTGTCACTCTTCACATCAATGCTGAGCTCAAACTGGGGCACAAGCCCAAATCTCATTTCTCACTTCCACCAAAACTTCTGAAATTCCTACCAAATAACAAATCCTTTTTAAGCTTTGCTCTGAGCAAACTCTTCATACTTATTTTCTGGACTGCCCTGATGAGAGGATTTGAAATAAAGAAATGGGAGTAATGGTCTTCTGAGACAATAGAAACTATCTATTCCGTTCAGATAGGAGGAAGGTGACCTCTGCGAGGGAAAAACCTCACTCCTGAACTTGCTTTCTGTAACACCAGTATTTTGTCACAGAGGAAAGACAAAGGAAACAGTCTGCTCGGAGAATAGCTGAACAAAACTTTGGTTTTATGGAAGAGGGAACCAGAGGCATGAAAAGTAAAGTCCTATTAAACACCAACACAGAGAACTAGCATCCATCCACTCAGCCTTCCATCATGGGCCTCATTTCATCCAAGTTCAGGACTTGGGATTGGTCAGCCCATCCCCAACAAGATTTTTCCTTCCCCTGCTCATTTAAATCATCCAACAGGGGCTTTCCTCAATCACCAACAGGATACGCTGCATTCTACAAGGTCAGTTTTAATTCAAAATCTGTTATTTTCCTGTGCTTTACAGATTATTAGCAACTACAATTTAGAAAGGTGCTTAATGAAATAAAAAGCAAGAGAAAACACCAATATAAACCCAAATGGATAAGATTATATTAACTTTTAATGTCCAAGCCCTTGGAGAAGTAATCACTCATCTATTCCAAAGATTTCAAATGTTCCGGCAGGCAATGACTACAGCGCATAAAATGCCAAAATATCACCTTATGACCCATCGCAGATTGAAATCTAGATAGGTAATAGTGGTAAGTATCTGAAAAATTCCTCCTGCCATATCTGGAAGAAGCAAAGCTGTGGTTGATACATATAATTGGATAAAACACCTTAAACTCTACACTACACAGTACTGACAGCTAGCAAAGTAATATTGAAGATGGTTTCATCTGTTACGTTCCCTTAGTTTTTCTCAATCTAATACTAGCTATTACAAATGTCATGGCCCTTTGTACTTGCCACTCCAGAACCCCCAAAAGATAAACAGTGTGATGCAGTCAGTAAAGTTCTGAACTAAAATTTGAAATTTTGGTAACAGTCAAACTCTATTCAGTGCACTTCTGAACATCACTCAAAGATGGGTGTAGGCATTGGCGGACAGCCATCGACTGTCAGTGGAAGGATGAGCATTATTCAGCTTAAGCTGTAAGCAGACTGAAAACAGAATTTGTAAGAGAAGAGAATGCAACATGAAAAGCCCCGTAAGCCAGACAAATATGGCCTGTCAGGTTTAGCATTTGAAAATGTACATACCTGCTTGTCTTGGCTGAACTAAGTCAAGTCCAAGGACATTGTCTCTTTCATGATTCTCAGAAGTAGAGAGTGGCATGGTGATGCTGAATGGCATTAGACAAGGGATGAAGACACAAAAATCCTATTCCTGATTTCACATCTAAATAGTTCTTGGCCATGCTTTTTGCCTCAGTTTCCTCATCTATTATATGAAGATATTAGATTAGTTCACCATTATGGTTTCTGCAAACTCTAAAACTGAATTTTATGAGATCTAAGTCTTCACTCATGCTCACCAATTAAGAAAAGGAAATCACAAAAAAGGGAAGATGATCACAATTTCCTTCCAAAGGTGAAATTTACATCATGAATCTGAATGCCAAAATGCTTATTCTTTTAGTGAGGCTTGACTTGAAGCTCAGCAAATGAGATTTAGAAATATTTCTAAGGATACCTAAAAAGAGGTATCAACTTATAGCAAAGACAAAAGAGACTTTAGATATGATTTAGTTTACTCTCTCATTTTAAGGTGAACAATCTAAGCTTCTGATAGAGTTTGTAAGAAATGATATAAAATGACTGATGGATCTCAGTCACAGAGCTGCTGGAGTTAAGGCAATATTTTTGTTGTTGGAATATTTTTGTTGTTTCCATTAAATGGTTTTTGATGATATTTTTTCTTGAAGAAACCAAGGAATAACTTTATCATAAATTAATTCTATATGTCACCTAGAAATACTTTCAGGACAAAAGTTTTGTGTTGATCTTGAATTGCAGGGATATGGGGATTTTCATAAGAGCAACTGAATTAAGAAGAAATATTTGTCTAAATCAATGGTTTTCATGAACACTTTGTCCATTGAAATTTGAGAGCAAGACTCTAATAGGTTTCTGGATGTCCACAGCAGAAATAAACTAGCCAACAGATGGTGTAGTTGCTGTCACCACCAAGAAAATACAGTTTCAGTCGGTATAATGCCACACAAAACTTACCTCTGACTTTTTGTCCCCTTTATTTTTCATTGACTTAACTTTCTTAAAGCATTTGTGGTTCACAGAAAAATTGAAGAGATGATATGGAGGTCTCCCATATGCTGCCTGCACCCACACAGATACAGCCTGGCCCATTATCAACATCCTGCACCAGAGTGGTACATTAGTTACAACTGATGGACAAACCAACACATCATAACCATCCGAAATCCATGGTTTATATTACAGGTCAGTATTGGTGGTGTACACTCTGTGGCTTTGCCCAAATGTATAGTGACATGTATCCATCAATACAGTAGTATCATACAGAGAATTTTCACTACCCTAAAATTCCTCTGTGCTCTGCCTATTCATTTATCCCTCATTCCCCAACCTGGGTAACCACTGGTCTATTTCCACAGTTTTACATTTTCCAGAATGTCATATAGTTGTAATTGTTGACTTTTTTCACTTAGTAATATGCATTTAAGTTTCCTCCATGTCTTCCCCTGGCTTGATTGCCCCCGCCCCTTTAGCACTGATTAATACTCCATTGTTTGACTGTACCACCAATTATCTGTTCACCACCAAAAGATACCCTGGTTGCATCTAAGTTTTGGCACTTACAAATAAAGTTATTTAAACATTCCAGTTCATGTCTTTGTGTGGATTTAAGTCTTGAAATCCTTTAGGCAAATACCAAGGAACACAACGGCTAGATAACCTTAGGTATTACGCCCTTTAGAATCTAAGAAAGACAATGAATGATCATCATGACCACAAAAGTAAAACCTACTTCAGGTTAGACAAGAACCAAACACAGCACTTGTATGTAAAGGTTTAGGAGTCTTTAGAAGTAGAGGCAGAAAAAGTATATAACTGGGGAGAAGAGTTGAAGGTATAACAGGGCAGTTCCATGCCCTGTTGGATGGGGCTGGAAAAGCAGGCAAACCCTTTCCATCCATTCATGTCTAAAGTCTTTCTAATAAAGGAAGATTTTAGGGGGCTCTCTATTGGCCAAGAGTAAATGCACAAAAAGTAGGGGTTTACATTTGTTTTGTCCTGAGCATTTTTGTCATTGTTCTTTATATTTTAGATTCAACTGTAATATGTATTATCTCGTTAATATTTCCAATTCACTTATGAATTAGGTATTAGTACCCCCATTTTATGGGTGTCACAAATGTGACACTCAGAGCTTCAGTAATTTTCTCAAAGTCTCACAGATAATAAGAGGACATATGAAGGTGAAAGTGAAGTTGAATATGTAACTATAAATCATCTTCCAGACTGTCACTGATAGTTGGGAAAAACTGAGAATTTGATTCTGTGTGATTTAGAAACTGATTGCCGTTGACTTCATTTCCTTTGTTTTTAATTGTCATAATCAAAAGGGGGGAGGACGCAGAAGGTGGGGGAGAGAGAGAGAGAGACACCTTCCTAAAATGAAAGTTTCTCTATAGCAAACTCATGCACAATCTCAGATATGTTCCTGCCACTGTAAATAATGAAGAAGGTGTTGATGGAAGGAACACAAGTGGAGGATTTACCAGTGAGGAAAAAATGAGAAGAAAGATTCTTAGGTGGGTTTATTATGAGCCCAGGCAATTATAAGCAGCACATTTTGACACCAGTGTAAATAATACACTTCTGTCAGAGTCAGAAGCTGATGGAGATTTTCCGTTCAATATATTGTCATAGACACATGATGAAGGGAAGATGCTGGATGGCATATGCAGTACACAGAAATAAATATGTGGAAAAATCTCACTAGCTTTGAGAATTCCAAATACTAACTATGACAGATATGAACTACAGTACTTTCCCATTCTAAGACTAGGCAACTAATGATGATAAATTGAACAGTATAATATTCATCTCTACAGCATACAGCTGTATCTGATGGTTATGCTTGAAGGGATATCAGTTGACCTGGCCTGTTTCCAGTCATGTAATAATGAGAAGCATTTAACTGGGTCAAATGGAATATTAGAGCTAAAAGGATCTGAAGTCATCCACCAGTACCCTCCCATTGTATAAATGAGGGAAATAAGATGAAGTGAAGTTAATTGCCTTGTCAAAGATCAGTTTTAAAGACAGTTCTACTGAACTCAGCAAAATTAAGAGAGGGTTGACCTTATTTTGTTTCTTAAATGGGGTAGCAGGAAAAAGGAGGCTATTTTGGGGTGAGAGGTAACATTGTCAATTTGTTACTCCCATCCTGAAGCATAACTATAGAAGATACTTTATTCAGCTATTTGAAAACATGTATTGTTGTTTAGTCAATTTGCCTACAAATATGAAATTCATCCCATCCAGTATTCTCTGTCATGTCTCTATCACATGGCCAGTGAGCTTTGCCCATCTTGGAAGCTCCAGGTCTTCCCAGAGGCCTTCCTACACTGCACAGCTCTCTCTGACCTCTGTAATATACACAGGCATTGCCGTCCACAAACTTGGTATCACAGACTCACAGCATACTGAATACTTCAATGGCTATTACACCTTTAACTTCACTATCTATCAAGATAGTCAATTACTTGAGCTTGAGGAGCCCCCAATATTTAGATGAATCCATAAGCTTTACTCCAGACCTTGAGAATCAGAAATTCTAAAGGCTCTCCCTGGGAGTCTCTTCGGCATATGCATTCCTCATATCCATAATTTTGAGATATCTGCCCCCAAAAGCCTAGCTCTTGGCTACAGTCAGTGCAGAAGACATAATGGTCATTGTTCTGCTTCCTCTAGAATTTTTAGATAACATGATGTTTAGAGAGAACCCTAAAAGATGCTCTTTCAGTCACACTCCTGTGCAGATCCCAGGGGGTTGCCATTGTTACCTCATCTATGCTGACCCCTTACAGGTGTGTTAAATAAGACCATGGTGCTTGGGGAGCCTGTATTGAACAGTGGGTATCAGTGGGCACCTCTGAACCTCCACTTTTCAGGAGAAAAGTCTACTCCTAAACCTGATCAAGGGGAGAGGGAGGTTAGTCCTGTTGTTTATAACATTTGAATGAGACTGGGGAGCTCACTGATTTCCCTCTAATCTCTAGAGACAGAATCTTTCATTTTCATTGACTTAAGCCATGTCTTCCAGCTGCACCCTCTCTCTGCTAAGGATTGAGCACTGCACGGAGACTTCCTTAATCCGAATAACAGCTTATGCTTGAACAACAATGTACTGCTAACCCAGTCCACTACATTTCCTGCAAAAATTATGCAATTGACCCTAATTAATAAATTACTAGCAATATTATGGAACAAACTAAGGTGACACATATAAATGCCATCTTTCTCTCTCTTTGAGTGTTCCTGGCTCACAATAGCTACCACAAAATTAGAAGTGTTTTCTTTAGGGTTTGCAGTAATTCCTTTTAGAGTCTGAAATCTACCTGTGTGCTTTTGTGTCAAAGAGATAGCATTGGATTTGGAGAAAAATGTGTATGTTTGTGTTTGTCATGCTCAAATTTAATTTAGGCAAAATATTAATAAAGTAGGCAGTCAAATTAATTTCACTCTTGTTTATATTTTTCAAATCAAATCCTAAGTTCAACTACATATTACTTACAATGAGCTCATTTACCTTTCTATCATAGTTTAGTTAGGTTCGATTTTGACAATGTAGTATGTACACTTACGGCAAGTGTGCCAATATACATTGTCTAAATATATATCTGTAAATTGCCAGAGAATTGACAAACTTTATAAAAATATATCTTCATGTCTGAATCATCCAAAACCCATCTGAATACACATTAATATATACATTTGGATTCAAATTTATGAAGCAGCATGAGAAATAGCTTTCTTAACTCCACCGTAATAAAGAATCAAGAAACAGATATTTTTTCAATTTCTTCCCATTACATTTTATGTCCACATTTAGATGTATCTGGGAAGATCTCTAAACTGACACCACTGTGAGAGGCCCCTGGGATTCACAAATATCATTTCCATGACACTCAGAAAACTGGGGGGAAAGAGGAAAATGTGAGCGGCGATAAATTGGAGCTAATCTCTTTCTGCCACAACCTGAAATGATACTTGGCCAGGTAATCTCCCCATCCTCCACACTGTAATAAGAGCTTGTCTATCTCTCCCAGATGCCCAACCTGAGTACTGGTATCTCCCCCAAATGCTTGTACTAGAAATTTCCTAACAGGATTCTGAGGCTCTGAAAGAAAAAGAAAAATGAAAAGTAATTCTGTCATGCAATAAGCATTGTAAGTTTGAAGAAAAAGCAAAGCCTAGTGTTTTAGGACTGCAGTAAATAAAACAAATAATGGATTCTTTTGGGTCATAAAGCTCAACCAAGCATAAAACACACAAAGAGTCCCTGGTGATGGTCCTCTCAGCCTTCTGGAGCCCCATTCGATGTGGCACTGGCTTGGAAACCTCTACCAGGCCCTGCTCCACTGAGTATCCGTTGCTGCCCAAGCAAGGACATTCTTGGACCTAAACATACAGAGCAGGGGGTGGCCAGTACTACTGGACCTACAATACCAATATTTTGCATTTTGACCATGTCTCTGAGAACATGATATCAAGAACATCAGTGCCTTGCATTTAGAGAAACTGAAACCCCACTAGGACCCAATGTTTGACAGTGACTAGGTGGGTGACTTTGGACAAATCACTTCCCTGATCATCTATCTCTAATCTGAAAATTAGTGATCAAACTGATGTCATGGTTGTGTGAAGGCCAAATAAAGTAAGTAGGTAAAGTACTGAGTAAAGGATCGGTCTGGACTAAGTGTCAGTGATTACCATTATCCCTTATTTGGTGGTAGCACTCGGTTCTGAGATCAAGACTGTTACAAATCAAATCAACATCCAAAAGTAGACGAGGAAAGGCAGCAAATGCATCCATTCTAGTTTTCCTCCTGTCCCGTCCGGGACGATTTATCCTCTGTTCTCACATTTTCTGTCCCACTTTGAGGTGTGGTGCTAAGACCGTGAGATTCTGTGCATCTTCTTGCCATCTCCTGTCTTGCTTTATAGCTACCTGTCAGCATGCCTATTTTGCTTACCAGGTACACATCACTTGAGTTCACAAATCATGATTCACTCAGATCCCTAGACCCAGAGAAATCTGCCCAGAAGTTTGGGCACCATACGTACTCAGTTATATTTCCTGAGAGTAAACTAAGTGAAGGGAGAAAACAAAACAAAACAAAAAAAAAACTGGTAGGAGAAATTTTACTCTTATCTTTGTCCTGGTAACAAATCCCACTTTAACCTTAGAAATGTCACTTAATTTCTTTGGATATCAATTTGCTCATCTGTAAAGATAATCTGCAATTTCCTTTGTTGCTCTAAAATTCTATAACTTGAAGAAAAAGACCTGCAAACGGTTTCTTTATTATCTGAGCTTCTTAGGTGTTTGCAGGAGGCCAGCTGGGCCCTATCAGCCCCGCAGTCTAACCTTTAAAACTTGAATTCCTTGTAGCTCTTTCAGCTGTTCTCACCTGTCTCTCTGTCTTCCCCTCCCCCCTTTCTCTCTCCTTCCTTCTCTTCTCCCCCTCCTCGCTCCCTCCTCTCCTCTCTCCCTCTCTCTCTCTCACTCTCTTTGTAAGTCCAAGTCTATGAGCCCATTGGAGATTAAAACACCACTGGGTCTGCCTCATCACTATCCTACAGGTCTTGCTCCAAAGCGCAGTGCAGAAAGAGGAGAAAATGGGCTCACAAACCAGAAAACACTATTTGGAGGAGAAGGAAGACGGAGCAGCTCAGGCCCGTGGAGAGAGAGTGTGGTTCTGTCTATAGTCTGTCACAACAAAGAGTTGTCCGTCTAACAAAGCAGGGCTTGGTCAGATTTATGAGTTTTTCTAAACTCAGAACGGAGCCGCTCTGACCTACAGAAGGTCACCCCACCGTATTGAATAATTGTCAACATCCCATGCTCAAAGATAAAGAGAGTGAATATCCAAGACTGACATAGAAATGTCCCTGTTTGTTCCTGGAAATTGTGGGTGTCTGTCTGGTCACGAAGGGCACGGGGTGATCTCCCTTTCCTGAAGGCAGATGCTCCACACACCGCCCAGGAAGAGCTGGTGCCTTGTCACCGGCACTCAGCAGCTGGCGGAGCCAGTAGCAAATATGAACGCACACCGCACCCCACCCCACCCCGCCCCGCCTCAGCGCATGAGGGTCCACTCGGAAACACGGAGGGACAGCGAAGGCGCAGAGCTGAGCCGCCTTGCAGTTGGCACTTCCTGTGCACCACCCACACCCCGAGTGACGCGAGCTGCCGGAGGGACCACAAAACTCGCTTTGCTTTTCTCACTTTCCCCATTCACAGCCCAACAGCAATGGAGTCTTTCTTTATAAGCTTATTTTTCACTCACAACATGTTAATTCCTGTTCTCCTTTTGTATCCTTGAGCATCTGGAAGAAACAAAAACGAGCTTCCACCTCACTGAATCCACTGCCACACTTCTCAGCTCACATGCTTTTGGCAGGTGAGCATTAGGGAGACTGTCCTCTGCCGCCCCACCAGAGGGAGGCGCCCCACAAGTCCAAGGCCCTGCTTAGTACACAGGATGGGGGTGATCCTTCAACAAAACTAAAATCTATCACTTTCTCTTATTTCTGTGAAAACAGATGGTATGAAAGTAAAATCAGGAAAAATAACTAATATCCCAGTAGTCAAAGCATTTGCTTAGTCCACCAGTTTCTCCAAAGGGCAAACAGTCCATCTGGAGTATAATCTTTCTTTTCCTCATCTGTTTATAGTCTTCTGATCCCCATTGCCTTGGCCAGAAAGATGAATATTGGACTTAGAAATCACTTTTAAAAATCAATTAACTTTTTATTGAGTAGAGAGAAATATTTATTCCTGAAATTTGCTGCTGGGTAACAGCTTCTGAGAATTGGTGTGGCCTCATGAACGGGTAACCCAGAGACCCTACCTCTGGGAGGACAGCGGTCCAATAATTTGTGTGTAGAGGGTTCACCAAAGACAAGACTAGCAGAGGTGACGTTATGGGACCTCCCAACAGAAGGATGTGTGACCCTTGAAAACATAATTAGTTGCTGAGCTGGGCATTTAATCTTCTTTTCCTTTTTTTTTTTTTTTTTTTGGTTTGAGGTTAAAAAGGTCAAGTGTATGACCTATATAGCTGTCCTTGACACAGACTTCTGGGTTGGCCCTTTAGCCCTTTTGCTGCAAGTAGCCTCTGCCTTTCAGTTTGAGATTTTCACACAATGCCCTAAATTTACTGAGTTAACCTCTTGTGACCAGAATGAATTCGTGCAACTTCCAAGGCTTCATGAAAAAGAGAATCAAGGGATGGATACTGGAGTGCAAGGGACTGGGATACATACTTGGAAAGCGTTTTCTTAGTCTGATCAAGGGCCAAATTGTACTTCTTCCAGTGCCATCCCATGTGACCTGGAGAACTTATGTATGTCACCTGCATCAGAGCTTCAGCATTCTGATTTGCAAAAAGAGGTGCTTGGACAAGATAATCTCTGCATTTCTTTGCAAGTAAATATTTTATGATACCTTCCCTTCCTTGAGAACTGAGAAAGAGAGTGTAGTATAGATGATTCTTAATTTAGCAATAACATTCACTTTCTAGACTACAAGAAAGTGCTCTAGTTCATAGGGCAGAAAGATCAGGTAGGTCCATGCCAGGCTGCTTTTCATAAGAGTTTAGGGGGAGCAAAGGGTCTACAGCTTATTTATCTTTTTAAGCCCCACATCTAACACAGTGCCTGGCTGTTAGCAGGTAATAAATATTTGCTAGATCGATCCATGAATGAAAGAAAAGCTCAAAAGCCAAGCACACACTTAACGTTAGCACTCAGTACAAGGTGTAGCTTTCTTTCACTAGATAGCGAGGTATATGAAGATGGAAATAAGATATTATTCATGCTTGAATCACAAACACCTAGCCAGAGACTGGCTGATGGAAAAAGCTCAGTAGAGATTATTGGATGGATGGATGGACGGACAGATGGAGGGACGGACGGACGGACGGGCGGACGGATGGACGGACGGATGGATGTTTGGATATGTACATTGTGAAATATGCTGTGCAACCTCAATTCCCATTTGTCCTATAAATAAAATTAAAAAGAAATCATGGCTCATTTTGTAGCTTTTGAGTGGGGGTTAGAGCAAGAGGAAAGAGAATGGAACCAAGAGAAAGGAAGGGAAAGGAATAGAACTGGCAGGAAAAGGAGTGGGGAGGAGAGAGGGAGACTGGAAGGGGGGTGGACAGTGGAGCAAGAGTGAGAGTGAGTTAAAACTGTAATGGAGCAAGAGCACTCCCTTTCTCAGTGGGTAGGAAGGAACTGTCTTCAGAGTTCACTATTATCAGGACATTGATGCTTTTGGAGAAATATTAAAGTTCTGGAATGAGGCAAAAGAAATGGAGCTGAGATGCCAATAGTTACCAAGAAATTGAATTGTGCAAGGAAGTGAATTGTTTTTTTTTAATCCTCCTGCTATTAATCCTTTCAGTTTTTAATTTTAATATTTTTAAAGAGACTTAAAAAGTCTTCAGTAAAGATAGCTGGGATGATTTTGATCTTGATGAATCTGTTGATGTTTGTCCAAAAACATTAATCCAAAAAGAAATATGCACCCGTATGTTTATTGCAGCATTGTTTACAATAGCTAAGATATGGAAACAACCCAGATGCCCCAGAATGGATGATTGGATCAAGAAGCTGTGATACATATACACAATGGAATACTACTCAGCATTCAAAAAAGATAAACACATGCAATTCACAGCAACATGGATGGAGCTAGAAGAGATCATGCTCAGTGAAATAAACCAGAAAGAGAAAAATATTGAACGGTTTTGCTTATAACAGGAATATAGGGGAATCAAATAAGAAGGAGACATTCAGCAAGGCGGGGAGGGGGGGAGGTAAGGGCTAAAAACGGGGGGGGGGGTTGAAAAAGAGCACAAGGGACTATGGTGATGGGTCATGGGTGAATGGGTGGTGGGTAACCTATGGGGAATACACAATAATATAAAAGATATGAATAATTTAAAAAAATTATAAAAAAAGTCTTTGGTAAAGTTAAGGTGGAGTGGGATAATCAGTTTAAGCTAAAACCATGCATTTGGATTAGGGAATTTGTCAGAGGTGAGGGATTGAGTTTCTACCTCAATATGCAAAAGCATTCTTATTTCCTATGCTGTCACACAAGTCATCCTAGTTACATCTGTGTTAAGCACAGGATACGGAGTTTGGACTAGCTAGTTCTCAGTGGGCTGGGAATTTGATCCTGTGACAAATGAGAATGGCTACCTGGTGATGCAGGTAAGGAGTAGGCTGGAGCAATCTAAGGCACAGGGCCAAAGGAAAACACAAAACAGCAACATGATCCATGGCCTCGGTCACTCCTCAGGAAAGGCTATTTCTGTTCCCCAATTTCCCCAGTGCTATTCTTAAGAGCAGTGTTGATTACCAGATAACCAGAGCCTTTGGTCTTTCACAGAATCAACAGCTTGGCAGTCACAAAGTGACAGGCATCAATACTAATCGCACAAGCCAGTCTGTAACTGGACCCCGAGACAGGCCGTGCTACACCTGCCTGTCCAGGAAATGTACTCCAGGGCCTCCCCCATGGAAACCACTAACAACACTTATTAGCTGCTTCCTTGCCTGATAAGTGGTGTGTGCCTAGCTCTGGCTCCCATTATTATATTCATTTCAGCCTATGTCCTGAAAGCTGATACTTTTGTACCTGGGGGGTGCAATGTCTGCCACCTGACAATAATTTGACATGACACAGTGACAGAAAACAGGGAGAGGGGGTGGGAATAAAGAGCAAGGTTATCTAAGCTGCTGTTCTGGTGGTTCCAGGCAGGGGTGCCCATCAACACAGATACCTGTTAGCAGGAGCCCAGGTCCTACTGATGGAACAGTCAAATCACTCATTTCAGAGCTCCACCAGGCTGGGAGAGATCAATCTTCCTTTGCTAGCCAAGGCTCTGTGCAAAATTACAGAGGGTTCTTCACCTGCACTTTTGAGTTTAATGTGGCTGAACTTCTGCCCCTCACCTCCCACTTCTGTTCCCCTAGTAGATCATTCATCTTTTTGTTCCTACTTACCAGGCCTCTGTGACTACACTTAGAGCTGTCATTGGGTGGTGGACACAGATGCTGAGCTGCCATAGCAACCAGGCCTTAGTGCTACAATCATTTGAGAGATCTCTACAGAGGAGAAGAGTCAAGGTAAGGGCTTTCAACCCCAGTAAACTCCTGTCTAGACACAATCATTGAAATAGCAAGATTCTAGAAAACAATTTTAAGGATGTGGTCTGCAACTTACTACCAGTGCCCTTAGGCTAATGACAAGCCCACCCTGGGCCTTGTCTATAAAAAATAAGAATGACTTAGACCATTGACACAAAAACCTTATTGTTACACTATCAATAATGCTAAATGATATTTTTCCTTAGATCCCAGTATATAAAATGAAAATAACATTGGAATAGCAAGTCAGGCTTAGGAGGCACGGGTGGCTCAACGCTACTTGGTCACCAACATGACACTCTTACACCACGAGCTCATCTTGTGGGATGGTAGAACCCCAAGGAGCTCAGTGTGAAAACCACAGGGCAGACGATTTCTAAATTCCCTTCTAGTTCAAATGTGGTTTGTTTGGGGTTAAGCATGGAAATCAGGGATGACTTAGAGGGAGTAGATGTGCTTTGAACCCTGTTAAATCACTTTTTCTCTCCCACTTTATGTTGCTTTTTGTCTTTGTTGGTCCTAGAGCTCCATAGAAGTCTGTGGGGGAGACGGAACAAGAAAAGGAGGGTATGATCAGGGGCCAGGCCCACTGCCAGTGCTGTTTGGGAAGCACTTAATGCATTTAAAAGAGAGGAAAAGAAGGAAGTTTGAAAATAATCAGCCTAAAAGTTTTACAAAACGAACTTACAGACCAGAAGTATTGATATATTTAGGCTATGTTATCTCTTTGGTATCTCCATGACCACCACCAACAAATACATGGCGATTGTCACCTGAATCATCAGCTGGGGGTGATAATAGTAATAGGTGACATTTATAACACTTGGTCATGTCTGTTCTAAGAATGTTACTTTTACAACAGCCCTAGAGGATGGCACTGCTAAAAGGTACTCTACTGGTTTTTGTTTTTTTGTTTTTGTTTTTGTTTTTTTTTTTATGAGAATGTGGATCTATAGGTAAAGCACCTTCCTCAAGCCCCAGAGTTAGAACAGTAGAGCCAGGCTTTGAACTCATGTACACTGACTCTGAAGTCTGCTCTTAAAATAATTGCCATCCTAGAAAGAAGAAAGGAATTAAACTCTGGTAGGGGTCAAGCAAAGTGAAATTAACAAAGTCATTTTCAATGTCACAAAACTCCTACCTATAGGCCCTTTTTACAAATACGTCCCTTTCTCTATGATCTTACCTTAAACATGTAAATTCATGCCCCAAGACACCTGGTTATTATGTTGCTTATTCTATGCTTACAGTATTAGGAAAATATTAAGATTCTTTTTTTCTCACCAGATATAAATAACAGGGAGGTGTGTGTGTGTGTGTGTGTGTGTGTGTGTGTGTGTGTGTGTGTGTGTTTTACCAGCAACCAAAACCTTGAACTAAATCAATGTAACTTCACGGACAAAATTTCAGTCTCCATATGAATAGAGGTTATGTGCTCTTGAAATCATCAGTCTTTTTAGTGTACCTAAAATCTATTAGGTGATTTTGAATTCATTAGGGGAAATCAGTTCAAATGGGGACATGGATGTAATCTTTACACTGCATACAGTTCAGTGAGGAAAAAATCCCGCTCTGGTGTTGGATTTGTAGGGAGGGTGAGGGACAATTAGGAGGTTGAAATCACTTAATGACTCCATCTGAAACTATGTTCTACACTGTCACTCCTGGGTCATTTGTGGGTTAACATTTCCTCCGAACATTCAAGCTCCTGCAAGTTATTTATTTATGTTTGGTTTTTTTCTTTAACAAGGTAGAGGAAATGAAAGGAAAATAACATCCCTTTCCCCAAAAGCATTCACTGTGGCTCCCTAGGAGGAAATGGGAGGGCTCAATGAGACTCGCAAACCCAGCTCTCACTTCCACACTATGCTCTCTTGCTGGCCTGGAGAAATCACTCAGTGCTCGTAATGAGAGGATGCAGTGGCTAATTTTACACCATAAATCATAAAGCTAATCCCATGACTAAAAAGTGATACCATCAGCTTCTTTTCCTTCAAGGCTGTTAGGTCTTAGTCAATTACTTATGAACAAAGATTTAAAGACTTCAGAAGCTCCTCTGCCAACAAAAGATGCTTTTGCTATTAGCTTTCTTTTCCCTTAGAAAGAAACAGCCCTGGAAGGGGCTCCAGTAAGTCCTCAGCATGCACAGGAAGGTTGTTTGCAAGGGAGCAGAAACTAACAACGGCAGGTAATAGGAACCTGGGTGCCCCCTTCCCCTCAGAGTGATACTGCCAACACTCCTGCGGTATCCTATCCTCAGACGAGAGGGGATTGGGACACATGCAGAGAGAGGGAAAATATACCTTGTTTCCCACATATTTCTCAAGCTGTTTAAATATGAAACAAAATCCTACCAGGCTACATGTTTCCAGCTGTTATGATATCATAAGATAAATTTACAGCGAGAGAAACAGCATGTTTGCTTTTATAAAGTACAGAAATACAAATGTTCCAAGTGTTAAAACTGTCCAAACAAATTAATTCAAGTAAAAATAGTTGTCTCTAATTTTTTTCTCCCACATGTGCTTTCTTTTTATAGAGTTCATGAGCATGTCTCTCTCAACCCTGAAAGGAAGAGCACTTCCGTCTCGGCAGATGTGCCTTCTGTACCCAGAAACCCGAGGAGCCCTAAACGGGGAAGTCAGGTGGTCCCTGCCCTGCCCCAGAGCTGATCTATTTGTGAAAACCTTCCCGTAGCCAGTCCCAAGGAAAGAAAGATGTCACGCAAGGGGCTTGGGTTATAAACCTTATGATGTGCTCCCCATTTTGGGTATTCCCAGTGAGCTAAAATGAAAAAGGAGTTTCTTTCCTCAATGACTTTGAAAAGAATAGAGTGGTGATTAACAGCAAAATTTTTTTTAATGAAACGCAACCCGTCATCCCTGTCATCTTCTGGCCATCCTCGCTTGTACGCGCCTTCCTGACAAGAGGAATAATAATGGTCATACATCACTGCTCTGCACGTCCAATCATCTAAATCTTCCCTCGCTGTAGCCTCTGAGACTCAATTACTTTATTGACATGCAATCTTCATAAGGGGAGAAATATTGTGCATGTAAGGTCACTTGGTTATGAAGACATATTATCATATTATCTGCATGAGGGTTGCAGGGCTAAGACCTGACAGAGCTAATTATAATGGTACATGATCGAAAGCTCAGTACACATTATTCGCTTGGCTGCACGAAAGGTGAGGTAAGTCCATGACATCATGGTTGTTTGAAAAACTAATGCAACTTCGACTGGGCGGCTATAACTTTTTTTTAATGCCCCACATTTTTATTTTTGGGTTTTCATGGACAATGAAAGTGGTTAATAGATTCCTCAGATCTCAGGGAAGGGAAATGGTATACCCATGGAATGAGTGTGTGTGTGTGTGTGTGTGTGTGTGTGTGTGTGTGTGTGAGATTGGCATGGTTATTCCTCTATCTAACACTAAGTTTCAGTCCATTTCCCAGCAAGTGAAATGAGAATGACTCAAGGCAGAAAGGTAAAGGGATACAAATGGGTCAATTTGATAACAGAGTAAAACTTCCCCTCACCCTCAATTAACCCCTTCTCAGATCTTCGCCCCTTTGATCCTTACAAAGACATCTCTTGGACTCTTTGGTAGAGTTTTATTCTGATAATATTTGGTGTTCCTGAATGTGGTTTCTTTGTTCAGACAAAGGTTATTTAAGCATTTGCCAGAAGTGCTAGAAGTTTCATGTATTGCTAAGAAACACAGCTAATCAGTCATTCTTTTTTGTAACCTTAGTCTTTTCTCATCCCCATTGTACTTCAGGTGTATCTCATATTGAGAGGGGGAATCAGGAGCTGACTGGGGCAATTTTGGGACAGGGACATAAAGGAGAGGAAATCACAGCTACGGCCCTGTGTCTTCCAGTCTTGCCACAGTTAACATGGAGCCCAGATGGAAAACTGGCGTGGATGGGTTCCATGAAGAGTCATTGTAAAGTCAAAATTAATCAGCCTCTGTGAATGTGCTTGGTGCAGCATATAGCAGGCCTTGGACACATGCTATACTTGAGGAGGGAGTTATAAACTTTTAAAGAGGACTTAGGAACCATTCAATATATCACTACCATTCAACATAGGCTAGCTTCTAAATTCTCTCTTCCTCAGTGAATAGCTAATTCTATAAAGGGAAAGTAGCTGAGCCTTCTAAACTCCAGAAATTGCATTAGTCTTATAACATGAGTACATTGGCTCAGACACAAGAAGCCCTGAACAGAACAAGAACTTGAGGGTGCCCAAATTCTCCCTTATTAAATACTCCAGTAAGTAAAATTTCTCAATTTCTGATACTAATAGTTCGAACATAATGATGACATTGGTGATAAAGTTATAAAGAGAGACAAAATTATTTTCTTAATTGGAAATTGAATTATACATAATATGATGGTGACATTAAGTAAATTTGATTGTGATCTGTGTACAGTAGAAAGGGTAACTCTTTAGAGTCCAGATTTTTAGATTGGTTTTTTGGGATTGGAGAGTTTGATGCATTGCATCTCCGCTCTAGCATCTCAAATGCCTTTCTGATTCTAAGGCAGTTCACAAAGTACCATTTTCAAAAAGTCAAGACACTAAACTGAGATAAAATTGTATAGTTAGTAGAAAGAACATAGAGCTAAACTTTAGGAAGTTAAAAATCTACTCCTTAAGCAACCACTGACTGTATGAACTATAGCTCCTTAGCTGAAGCACAATCTCTCTATAGACATACATGTTGGACAGAGCACCTGGGAGAGAAAAGAAGTTGTCGTCAAAGGACTACAGTACTGCCTAATAAGCAAACTGGGCTGAGAATCACTTCTTGGCCTCATGATCATGAGCAAATCTTTTGCCTTCTGAGCCTTAATTGCCCTGCTTCAAAATGGGCAACAATCAGGTCCACTCCACAAGATGAGTATGAAAATTAATTGATAAGAAATGAAAGTAAAGATATTTGGAAGCAAAATACATTTCGTAAATGGTAATTATTACTGCTGTTTCAGTCCTCCTACCTGTTTGAAACAGCTATGCAGGTTTAAGTAAATGTACATGAAGTCCGTAAACACAGACTGGGAAGAGTAAGACCCAGGATTAACATACAGTGTAACTGGTATTCCAAGAGTCACCAAACCACATTCTTAAATGTAAGAGTGCTTTGGATTTTCAGAGTCAAAAACCACTTTGAAAAAAAGTCAAAATGACTTATTCTCATTACATTTTGCTGGTGAAGAAGTCAAAGCTAAGAGAAGCTAACAGAATTTCTTCAAGTAAAACAGCTCAATTTTACATTTTTTAATTTACATTTTTTAAAATTCCCTCTCCATGCAGTTTTTGGAAATTGCTTTTCATAACAGGAAACAGAAGAAGTTTATATTTTATATCTTGACCACTTTTAGGTAAACCAAATGATCACTTTCTGAACATTTTGAATTATCCAGGTATTCAAAATTTTGAATTAGGTAGTGTTGAGTTAGAGTGGTTATTTTCTTCAATTCATTTCAGAGGTTTAGGAGCACAGTCCCTGTTTCCCATGAGGAAGCAACTTGCTCTACCGGCCTTGGAAAGGGGAGATCCCAAGGCAAAGGCAGCCACCCCATGTGTTATATATGGTACTACTGAGGGCATGACACAAAACATCCAACTCATCACTTCTGTTCTCCTATCATAGATATTTGCTAAAGACTGCTTTAGCCTTGAGGATAGATCTATTAATAAAATACATGTGTTCCTTAAGACTTTTACCTTAAGAATCAATATTTGTTATCAGGACAATTACCTAAGAGCTTGACATGAAATAGGATTAGACTGACTGAGGAGAGACAGTGGGGAATTGTTTTTCTTCTTTTGCGGTTATGATTTAGCTTGGTCATTTAACCATAAATCTAACTTCTATAAAGTATGAATAATTGAATGAGCAAGAAAGACTAGAGTAGATCAACACTCCCACAAAGAGACACTAGTAATACTGAAAATAGTGTGTACAGGAAATTGTTTTCGAAGCCCACAGAGAGCTACTGCGGCAGTAAGGACATGAGGAGAGAAGATCCTGGAGAGAATGGAAATAGAGAGAATGGAAATAGGTAAACAGGTAAGTCCAACATTCAGTGCCTTTTCCCGTTACAGGGAAAAGTTATAAAACTGTAACTTTTCTCAAGTTACAGTTAAGAGACTGAAGTCGAACCAAACTAAAGCATTTGGATAGGTCTGAGAAGGAGTGGGGACAAGATTAAAGGTATGTC
>PVIJ01018021.1:0-27732 GCA_004024925.1 Scalopus aquaticus | reverse complement strand
GAGCAGAACAGGCAGATCAGAAATACACTGCCGAGGGGAGCAGCGGGCGAGGCAGGAGAGGTCTGCCGCACCATGTGGGATCCTCCCCGACTGGGCGTCGAACTTGCGTCGCAGCTGCCGACAGCTCCACAGCACAGCGCTCAACCGCTGCGCCACCGGGGAGGCCCCAGAGAGGAATATCTGAACGGAAATGGAAACAAATTTCCCAGGTTTAGGGAAAAAAAGACCTGAGATGGAAAGGCTAGGACCAAACAGCAAAGGCCCACGCTGACAGCTGGGGCAGGTGAAACAAGTTTTTATTTTATTTTATTTTTATTTTTGTTTTAAAAATTTTTTTAAATTTATTTCATGCATACAAGCTGGGGTGCAGGCCAGAGGTGTGGGGTGGTGAGAGGATTCACCAGAGACAGAGTGGGGAGCAGAACAGGCAGATCAAAGGAAAAACATTGCTGAGGGGAGAAGCGGGCGAGGCAGGAGAGGTCTGCCGCGCCATGTGGGAATCTCCTCGGCCGGGCGTCGAACTCGTGTCGCGACTGCTGACAGCTCCACAGCGCTGCACTTTAACCCGCTGTGTCACCAGGGAGGCTCAGTTTTTTTTTTAAAGATTTATTTATTTAAGCATACAAAAACTGGGGTGCCGGCCAGGGGTATGGAGGAGTGAAAGGACTCCCCAGAGAGAGTGGGGATCAGAAACAGGTGGATCCACTGAAACACACTGCTGAGGGGGCAGTGGGGAGACAGGAGAGGTCTGCTGCGCCCTGTGGGAAGCTCCCTGGCTGGGGATCGAATTCGTGCTGCAGTGGCTGCAATAGTAGCGTAGGCTGAACTTAACCCCTGCGCCCCAGGAAGGCCCCGGTAAAGCAAATCGTAGCAGCAGGACGGGGGCCGGACGCCCTGCTGGAGCCCGGCCGCCCGTGGCCACCAGGAGACGTGGCCATCTCCACACCTGGCGAGGGCTGCGTCTGGGCATCGAAACGCAGAGAGGACTGATAAGAATCAGAAACAGTGGGACAGACTAACCCGCTGATTAAGGTGGCCGAAAGTGGTCCTCAAGTATCAAGAATGACAATGAAGAAAATGGACAAATCTACCAGCGGACGGACACTCTGATATGTGCGTGGGTTTTTAAAACATCAAGACAGGGGGCCTCCCTGGTGGTGCAGCAGTTGAGCACTGCGCTGTGGAGCTGTCGGCAGCAGCAACCACGAGTTTGACGCCCGGCCGGGGAGAATCCCACATGGTGCGGCAGACCTCTCCTGCCTCGCCCGCTGCTCCCCTCAGCAGTGTACCTCTGATCTGCCTGTTCTGCTCCCCGCTCTGTCTCTGGTGAACCCTCTTGCCGCCCCACGCCTCTGGCCTGTACCCCAGCTTGTATATATAAATAAAAAAATAATAATAATAAAAATAAAACATCAAGACAGATGCTGTTTGCCAAAGACACGCAGACCCAAGGCCTCACGGAGCTTGGATGTGAACTCTGACCCGAGGACGCCGTCAGCACCAGCGGGGGCAGACTCAGGCCAGGCTTTCTTGGGCGCAGATGGTCTTGAAGCAAAGAGGGGAAGCTTCGATGGACCAAGACAAAGACGCGACGTTGAGCTCGTGCGCCTGTTGAAGTGGCCTGGGTGCCGCGCAGCAGGGTGGAGAGAGCTGAGAGGAGCCGGGGAGCCAGCCCCGCCCAGGGAGACCCCACCCCACAAGCACTGAGGTTAGAGCTGCAGCGCAAAGGGCCCTCCACAGCGCCTGCAGGCCTCTCCCCTCCGCAAGCCCAGGGTCAGCCTGCACACTTCGGGGTCCCCCACGGAGCAGAGGGTCCTGCAGGGGCTGGCTGGGAGGCGCCAGGGCCTGGCCCTGGGCCAACTCTCAGGAGACAGCCCCGCAAGCACAGCCGAGCAGCTCCGAAGTCCCGCAGAGCCCTCCTGCGCCTCCCCAGCCCAGCCATCCGACCATCCCACCTGCCCAGGCCGCTGCTCCCCGAGTGTTACTGCTCAGAGCCCCCCAGAACTCCTTCTGCTGGGGTTTCAGCCTCCCCCGGCGTGCAGCGAGGCCAGTGGCACGCCTGCCGCCGCCCGTGGGTGACAGCACTTCTCACGCCCACAGCCCTGCTCACCCCCGCATTGATCCGGCCATTCCTGCTCAGAAGTTGGGGCTGACCCCCCAAGCCAGCGCCCTGGGATTCCCCTTCACTCCTCCTCATGCCCATCTGGCCTCTGTCCATGATGCCCATCTGTCTGCAAGGAGCCACGTGCGTCTAGCTCGCCACGGCCCCAGGCCCTGGCAGAGGGGCCAGAGGCCGTGAAACATGGCAGCAGGCCTCTGCCCGCCACCTTCCCAGCGGCTCCTGCAGCCCGCGGAGCTGCTCGCGTTCTCTAAACGCAGAGTCTGCTCTCGCACTGCCCTCCGGGAGTTTGCTCCTGCGAGTCTTGGTTTCAGCGCCAGAGCCGGAACCGAACCCTCCTCCTCCCTCTGTCCAGGCTGAGTGGGAGCCAGGCCCTGGGACCCCTTTCCAGCCCCAGCCACGCGGCAGGGCAGGAGCACCAGATGGGGCACGGGAGGCCCTGGGCAGCCCAGCGGCGGGGTGCAGGGGCCTGGGCCACCAAGCTGCCCGCGTGGCTGCGCTGTGCTCCTTGCTTCAGAAAATAGAGCACCCAAGGCGGGGACTCGTGAAGGCCCCCGACCCAGGTCTGCACCCACCCTGGGGAGTTCCAGCCAGGGGTCTGGCAAGAGCCAGGAGCTCCTGAGAGAGGCCAGACCCCGAGGGGCTCCCTGCTTGGGCACCCCCCACATCATTTCCTGGACACTGCGGACCCACCCTGGACGCATACGACAGACAAGTCAGCCCCACGAGCGAGCGGGCGGCGGGCACCGGGCCTTCGTGTCTGCACCTGCCCCAGCCCAGCACGGGGGGCTCGGCCGCGCCCCCTGACCGTCGTCCCCGTTGGAGCCAGCACACCCAGCGTCCTCCCACCCCGAACGCGCCAGGGCCTCGGGCAGCACCGGCCTGACTACCCGACCTGCCCGTGGTACCGCCGCCCCAGGTCACTGCCGAGAAGCAGGGTGCAGCGGAGCCCGAGTGCTGGGGCGACGCCTGTCACCAGACCGGGCGGCAGCTGCCGGGAGCCAGGCGCGGCATGGCCGGCCCGGTCTGCTCCGCCCGGCCCCGCGTCTGCGAGTTCCTGCGGGGGAATGGACACCGAGACAGGCCCAGGCGGAGGGAAGAGCCGGGGGCAAGGTCCAGGCCAGAGCACCCGCCCTGCGTCGGCCCCGGGAGGTCGTGCCGCGCACTCTGGGAGCGCCCTGGCCGGTCCACTCCAGTGTGCTGTGAACTTGCTAAGTGTGCCAGGGCACACTTAGTGCCCTGGCACTAAGCTAATGAAGGCAAATGCGCTTTTGTCCCCGCCGAGTGGGCGCCGCCTGGCCTCGGTGTGGAGAGGTGACCGTCTCTGTCCACTGCTTCTCCTAGTTTCGCCCTCTCCCCACTCGGCTTTCTGCCCTGCTTCGCTGGGCCGGCACAGACGTGTCCCTGCCCCGAGCCAGCTTTGCCTGGGACTGAAGGGGGCCCCTGGACAAGGGGCTTCTGGGGCTGAGCCCAGGAAAACCTCAAGGAAAGCGGACAGGTTGGCCACCGAGCTCCCCCCAAAGCTGAGCTCCGAGGGTGACGTGGACCCGGGCGCCCCGCCAGAGACAGGCCTCTGCTCTGAGAGCCCCGGCGGGCTTGGCTTCGCGGTTATGACTCGCTGCCGGCCTGCGGGGCACTCCCTCACGTGTCCGTGGGGTCGCGATGGACTGGCGCGGCCTGCACCCCATTCCTGGGGCTCCTCGGGGCTCACTGTCCACCAGGCACAGCTTCCCAGCGCTCTGGGCGAAGGGCCTCGTGGCTCTCCTGCCTGGGCCCCTGTACCCTGTCCGGGGCCAAGTCCACAGACCGCACCGGGGCTACCAGCACAGGCAGCTGAGAGGTGACCTCTGAGCCCATCACCTCCGGCCTCCCTGGGAACAGACAGATCACAGCCTCACCTGCTTCCGGGGATGAGAGGGGCTGTCCTCGAAGGGAAGAGGAAGATGCCTTTACTGGGGAGCAGGCATGCCCACCCCCCGCCCCCGCCTCCCGAAACAAGCAGCTTTCAAGCAGTCTGGAGGGGCCGTGCTTGTCCACGCCGGGGCACGAGTTTCCTAAAATCACCCAGATTCTCACAGCAGATGTTAATGACCCGAAAATCAGAGGAAAATCTTTCTCAAGATGTGTTGAAGCCTCAGGAAGGCCAGCAGAGGCAGAGCCATGGAATGCCCACGAGCGAATTTCTTCGGCATTTTATTTATTTTTTTTAAAGATTTATTTATTTATACATACAAGCTGGGGTACAGGCCAGAGGCATTGGGCGGCATGAGGGTTCACCAGAGACAGAGTGGGGAGCAGAACAGGCAGATGGACAGAAATACTGAGAAATACTGAGGGGTACTGAGAAATACTGAGGGGAGCAGCGGGTGAGGAAGGAGAGGTCTGCCGCGCCCTGTGGGAATCTCCCCGGCCGGGCGTCGAACTCGAGTCGCCGCTGCCGACAGCTCCGCAGCGCAGCACCTAACTGCTGCGCCACCGGGGAGGCCCGGTTTGTTTTGTTTTTAACTGAAAGTTACTATTGTTACAGTGGGATCCCCCATTTTTGCCAGTCCCTGCCATTCCTTATCGCCTCAGCCTGCTTCACACTTTGCGGTCGTCGGCCTCACCCTTGAAGGACTTGGGTTTTCCGCTCTTGCTCTGTGGGGCTAAGGAATTTCTGACATTGCATTTGATTCCACTGGTATTTAAACCCACTTACCATGCAGGGTAAAGGACATGCCTCAAACACCCCCCCGCCCCAGCTCTGGTGAACTTGTAGCGGTATCCTCCTATTTTATAGACTAGTAAGAGCTCAAAAACGTAAAAAGACTTGTTCGGAGTCATATTAAGTCAGAGTTAAAACTACATTTGCAAAAGGACTTCAGAGTCTGAAAAACATAGAAAAGTGCAAAAGCAAAAAGGAGCCACAGGGACACATGTGGGCCACAGCAGCGCCACGCCCAGTTGCAGGCACAAGGGCGTAGGGTTATTGTAGCAAAATTTTAAATCTGCGGGCGGGCATTCACTGGGCCACCAGCCCCTCCACCCGCCCCAGAAGTGCTTCATCGCCCAGCTGAAGCCGTCCCATTAAACGTCCCCTTCCCAGCCCCGTCCCCCAACTTTGTGCGGAGTCGGCCTGGTTGGGGAGACCTCCTCCGGGGGGAGCAGACGTCGGCGTCCATCGCTGCCTTGCTTGATACCCCGCGGAGAGGGAGCCCTGACCCCCTCAGGGAAGTCAGCCAGTCGCGGCTCCGAACCCTGACTCTGGGGTAAGGCAGCGAAGGTGTGTGTTCAGGCGGCCGGCAACTTCGTGAATACCTGGCAAGAGGGTCCGGAACGGGACGAGTGGCAGGAGAGACTCCCTTCCGTGGGCAAGACCCAGACACCTCGCAGCCTCCAGTCGCTGAGAGGAAAGCAAGGCACACGGCCCCGCCTGGGGCTCCCAGGCCCCAGAGTCTGCGGGGTGCCAGGTGGGTGCCGCTCCTACCTGACTTAAGGAAACTGGAAACGAACCCCTCCTGCGTGCAGTGCCCCGTGGCAGGGGTCCCACCCGCACCCACTGTGTCCACTGGGTGGCTCAGCACCAGTCCGGGGTACTCAGCAGACCCTCCGCTTCCCGGGGGCTCTTCCACCCACTAGAGGACGCCACAGAGGCCCAAAAAATGGCCCCAAATCTGGGTTAGATCTTGTTTGAATGAAGTTTGGGAACATCACCCTCCTGCTCAGGGAGATACAGACCTGGGTCCCCAGCTGAAGCCCCTGTGGCCCTGAGGAGGGGGACAGACAGGGCTTGGGGGACAGACCCGCGTCCACAGGACCTTGGAAATGAGCCCCCAGGACGCGGCCGAGGTAGAGGCTGGTGTCCCCTGCCTGCGTGCCCCGAGGGAGGCCCGAAGGCGCCCGCTGCCACCGCCCCGCGCTCATCCACCTCGGTGACCACTCCCCCTCCGTGTCCTCAGCTGCCAAGTGGCGGGACACTGGGACGGATCCAAGAGGGCGGTCTGGGGGAGTCTGGGCTTCCTGCCTGTGAGGCCCGGGGCTGTGGTGCCAGCGGGCACGGGCGGGCGCTCCCTGCTCCTAGCCAATGGGAGAGGGGGGTCTTGGGGCCCCAGGGGCTTTTCCAGGCTTTTAATGGTCTTTCTGCACCATGTGCAGTGAGGAGACAGGTGCAGGGCGGGCAGGGGGTCGGGGGGCCAGAGGGCTGGCAGGCCCCCAGCCCCCAGAGAATCTTCTCTCCCGTGTCTCTCCCGGTCTCTCTTCCAGTCTCTCCTGCACCCCGCCGCTGTGGGCCTCTGCTGCCGGGCTGTCCTCTGTGGACGCAGCCCACTCACGACGCCCACACCACAGTCCAGGCGCTGCTGTCAGGCCCCGTGTGAGCCCACAGGGGTCCATCACGGATGCTAATGGCGGGAGGGCGGGCAAGCTGGCCCACGTCCAGGGACCCTACAGGTGAGCCTGTCTCAAGGTGGCATCCCACCAAGGTAAGCTGCGCCAGCCCCGGGTGAGCACGGCCCGGATGAGAGGGAGGCAGTGGTACGAGGAACGGGTCCGGGAGCCGCCTGTGGGAGTGTCCGGCTTGCCCAGCGTCCACCCTCCCGAGGCGGTGGACTCTGGATCTCCAGCCCAAGTCTCCCAAGTTCTTAAACGCTGACTCACGAAGCAGGTGGACGAGCAGAGGGCACCTCTGGCGGCCACTGGCATCCCCTGGTGGGACTCGCATGCCCAAGGGTGGACGTCACCGGTCCTTGACCCCTCGGTCCTGCCACCTGACGTGTCTGAAGACAGCATGAGCGCACGGAAACCCCACTGACAGGAGAGACAGCCCTCCAGAAGCCGGGGCCCCAGCGGGATGACCAGTCTCAACACGGAGGGGGCACTGGGCAGGGTGAGCCTTGACCCCGGAGCTACGTCCTCCCTATGAGCCTCAGTTTCCCCATCTGCAAGAGCAGGGGTAATGGGCACACTTGCCACCTCCCCAGAGGGAGGGCTCCAGCAAGAGGAGGTTCGCACCGTCCTGGAGAACTCTCCGGTTGGGGGGCGCACCTCCTCCTGCCCGCCAGCACCCCCACCTGCCCACATGGTGTCCTTTGCTTGTTTGGACTCACAGCCTCCCCCCCCCCGAATCAGGGCACCCGGAAAACCTCCAAAGAAAGCTCCTGAGACTCTGCCAAAAGGGGAGTCCCAGGCGCGTGGTCTGGCCTCAAGGCAAAGCGCGGCCCTGGGACCCACGGCGCCCGCGTCACCTGGGGATTCGGTGAAAATCGGGGCCCGGCCCAGACCTGCTGAATCGCGCACTGGGCAGCACTGAGGCCCCCCACCCGCTGGCTACAGACGAGCCCACGAGCAGGAGGCCGGCGTCCTTCACGGGACACAGCGGCCACGGCGGCCTGTGCCCACAGGCTGGCCCGAGGGCCCTGACACAGGCCACCGAGTCAGCCGCAGGTTGGGCGGGCAGGCTCCGGGCAGCGCTGGGCACCGTGGTCCCAGGGCCGCCGCCCGCTGCTCAGTGGACGCGGCCTCCACAGGGCAGGGAGACGTGGCCCACTCACAGCGCGGAGCAAGGATGTCAGGCCAGGCGCCGAGACGCCCCCTCCAGGGTCTGCATGAGGCCAGGGCCCAGGGCCTGAAGTGGGGAAGCACCTGCAGTCACACCCCGGAATCACCAGGTGAGAAACCAGCTCAACAGCTGCACCCCCGCTGCCCTCAAGACCTGAGGCCGGCCAGCAGCAACGCCGGCGTCCCGTGCCGTCTGGTGCAGAGACGACCCATCCAAGAGCAGCGGGTGCTTTTGCCTGCTGCCCGAGTCACGGCCTGTCTCCATCAGCCCTTGGGTCGCTGCCGCTTTGCACCTTCTTCTCTTTCCAGCAGTGACCGTGTCTGCTGGGAGCTGGACGTGGGGAGAGAAGACATGGCGTCGGTTCCCAGCGACAGGCGGGTGCCCATCTCTTCCTCAGAGACATCTCTTCCTGCTCTGCCCCTTAACCTCCTGCAGCTACCGGCCAAAGCCAGACTCCCCCGGCTCCCGCAGGCCCGGCCCGGCGGCAAGGTGCTTAGCCTGATGACGAGCTGGCAGGGAAGCAGGAGACCCGGCTAAGTCGCCAGGGAGGGCAGAGGCGTGGGGGTGGGGCTCAGGCAGTGGCAAAGGCGGCTGAGCGACCTGGGGACCAGATCCACTGAGGGGCACGGAGGCGGCAGTCAGTCGCCAGGCAGGCTCAGCCCTACTTGTTTACACAGGGTGGTAGGCGGGGCCTGTATCCTGGCTGCTGGCAATTCCGAGTGTTTACTTACAAGGGTGCGGGGGTTCCCCAAGGTTTAGGGGCCAGCCCTCCCCAAGGCCAACGCCCTCCTCGGCCTCTGTGCTCACCAGATAACCTCCCGCTCGGCCTCTGTGCTCACCAGATAACTTCCCGCTCCCCCTGCAGCTCTGAGGTCTGCTCTGTGCCTAAGAGGAGACAGACGTGCTTAGAAGGAAAGGACGCACCCCCCAGAGCTCTGCCTCAGGCAGGGGAGACGGAATGGAAGTCCCTAGTCATGCCCAGCAGCTTTAAGAGTTTGCTAGAGGGGCATCCTGGAGGGAGACGGCACAGAGGCCGGGCCATCACCCCCACGGGAGTTCGGAAAACATGAAGTTCTCAGACCACACAGGTCCCTCTGGCACAAGGAGGCCAACTCATGCCTCCCGGACTCACAGACGCCAGTAACTAAAGCGCCACCAGGCCAATTAATATTTACCTTTTCTGCAGCGATTCAGGTCTGCCCTGCAGGGCATGCCCTCCGACTCAGGCACTCATTCCAGGAGGATTCCATCAGCACTGAGTGCCCATTATTCAGCCAACCACCAGCCCTGACTGGGGCAAGACCCCAGCCAAAGGAGGCGGAGCCCAGAACAGGGGGCGGAATTGTGCAAGGAGCTTGGCATCAAGCACGCCAGAGTTCAAACATTGGGCACCATTTATTAGGCCAGTCGCTTTGGGGAAATTAACCTTCCGGAGTCTCTCCTCGTCTGTAAAATGAGCACAACGCCACTCCCTCCCACGGCTGTTGAAGAATTAAATGGGATTACTTAGGGAAACTGCCCGGTGTTACTGTTTATATTTACCTGGAGAGATGCCTCCCAGGATGGGTCCGGGAACAGACTTCAGGATCTGACAGACCTGGGTCCAAAATTCTAACTCCGCCACTTACTAGGGGTATATTGGCAAGTTGCTTTAATTTTTTCCACTGAGCCTCAGTTTGCTTCTTTGTAAAATGGGAATGAAAATTCCTCACAGGTGAAAGAAATAAGATAAGCTGTCCAAAGCAAATGTCTAGATTGTGAGATACGTTCAACATGTAGTATGGCTTAAAGTAATTTTTTAAAAGCCTGTGTTATACACAAATGAGTGGTCCACATAGGAAAAGCTAAAGTTAAAATTAGCGCAGACCTCAAGAAAGCAGGCTTCTTATCTCGGACTACTTTCATGCACATGACTTGCAGCACTGGAATGTTACTTGCAAGCAAAACCTCGATGTTTCAGTCCGGCTAAGTCATGCTCCACGGGGAGCCGAAAACAGGTTGGGACGGGGGTGGCCTGAGAACCCGGCGCCCCGGCTTAACAGCCACACCCCGGTGTACACACCACGCAACGCAGCAAGAGCCCCTGCAGCAAAGGCCACCAATTCCGGAGTGTTCCTTTGCTCTTCCTCCCCGGACAGCCCTCTTGAAGCTGGCTCATAAAGCTAAGTCACGGAGGAGTCGTCATGTTAACCTTGACCACAAGCACCGGGCGCCGGCGCTGACCTGCGGAGCCGGGCCGAGGCCACCCTTCCGCGCGGGGTGGACTCTGGCTGCGCTTTGGCAGCTGCAACCGAAACCCGCTTCAACTTCGGCTTTGCAGTCGCAACTAACTGAAGTTCTCGAGGGCTGGGGGCGGCCCCGAAACCGCAGGCTTAGCATGCGGGACGCGCTTCCCCAAGAGCGCGGCGTCCAGCTGAGCGCGCGGGGCGCCCGGGCGCACCTGCTTAAACGGGCCGGGCGCGCGCGCACGCGGTCAGGCCGCACGACGGCGACGCGAGGCCGCCTGGGCCGAGGCCTGCGAGGTGCGCGGGCACAGGCCCGGGAACGGGCGGCTCGGGGCACCGGCCCTCCTGCCGGGGGCGCGGGCGGGGGTGGAGGCCGGGGCGGGGCCTGGGCCGCCGGCTGAGGGCCCGGGGGAGCCCGGGAGAGGGGGGCCGACAACGGGCGCCCGCGGTGACTCGCGCAGCCCCCGTGCCCACCTCAGCCCGGGCCTCGGGGCGGGGGCGGGGGCGGGGAGGAGCCAACGGCGACCTCGGCCCGGACGCTCGAGCCGACCCGGGCGGGAGCCCCTCCCCTCTCGCGAGACCGCGCGGGCCGCTGGGAAGGGCGGGGGAGGGGCGGGAGGCGGGCCCCAGCGGCCGGCGGCGCCGCAGGAAGCAGAAGGGGCGGGGCCGGGCGCGATTGACGCCGCGATCCGGCCTCTGACGCGCGCGCTCGGGCACGCCGCCGGCCAATGGGCGGCGCGGCCTGGCGCGGGGGGCGGGCGCTGGGGCCGAGGGTAGCTTGAGCGCGGCGGCGGCGTTGTTCAGTCAGAGCGAGAACATTCCAGAGGTGAGTCCGGTGGAGGGGCGGCGGCCCCGCGCCCCCAGCCCGGCCCTCCCGCCCCGACCCGCGGGCCGCCGGCTGGGGGAGGCCCCGACGCCGCGGCTCACGGCGCCGTCTCTCGCGCCCGCCAGGTCGCCAGGCCCCGGGCGCTGAAGGGTGTGGACGCCGGACGTCGCTGGGACAGCCCCTCCCCGCTGCTCGGCGGCGCCTGCCCGGCCGCTGCTCGCTGCGCTGCTCCGCCGCCTCCGCCGCCCTCCTCGGACTCGGGTTCCCGCGCGCCGCACTTCATCCCAGTCCCGGGCGAGCCGCGTTGGGTTTATGTCTTTATTTGACGAAAACGGTGAGTGCGCGGGCGGCGGGCGCGGAGATGGCGGCCGCACAAGATGGCGGCGCGCCGCGTGACCCGCCGCGCGTGTGGCGCAGTTCGGCGGGGCCGGGCGGGCCCCCGCCGCCGCCCGGCCCCCGCCCGGCCCGCGCGCGCTGAGTCAGCCGCTGCTCCGGTGAGTCACGCCGCGCCGGCGGGCGGGCGGGCGGCCGCGGCCCGCGCACATGGCGGGCGCGGGGGCGCCGGGCCGGCCTTCGCGGCCCGAACGGATCGCCGCGGGGCGGGAGCGAAGGTTACCTCAACCGTGGGCGCGGCGGAGGGCGGGGCGCGGCGCCCCCGGGCGGCCCGACGCGGCGGCGCTTCAGGTGCGGGGCCCGCGGGCCGCCTTGGCCTGGTGTCGCCGGGCCGCGCCGGGGCCTCGGGCCTGCAGCTGTCCGGGCCACGAGCGCCTGCGGGCCTCCCCGGGCTCGGCTCTGACCCGGCGCCACTCGCCGGCCCGTTGGGGCTCGTTAAACGTGGGGGTCTTCGGGTGTCCTCTCTTGTCTTTCAGAGCTGTTGCGCAGCCACTGGTACCTGTATTGGGGAAACATAGCGTACAAGCAAGGAGCTTGCAGCCTCAGCGGCGAAAACTTTTTCATGTCAGAGACCGAGAACTCTTGCAGCCGTTTATGTCATCCCTTCTTCTCCAGACAGAAGATACCAAAAAGTTGCAATCAAAGATCTCTTCATCTTATTGATAAGGCCACTAATAAGCCAAAATGTCTGTCAACGTCAACCGCAGCGTGTCAGACCAGTTCTATCGCTACAAGATGCCCCGTCTGATTGCCAAGGTAATGTTGCTTTTCTTTTGCGTTTCAGGTTAGGAACTGTGACCTTCGGTCACTAGCAGTTGCATCTCTTGGCGAGTGCGGAATGAGAACTCTTGTTTCTTTTAGGTTGAGGGCAAAGGAAATGGAATCAAGACCGTTATAGTCAACATGGTTGACGTTGCAAAGGCGCTTAATCGGCCTCCAACGTGTGAGTAATTCCTCTGGCTTCCCAAAAGAAATTATCAGTAGGGTCCTGACGGTCTTTGGTCTGCTAATCCTGCACAAAGTGCGTGATAATCAGCTTAAGAGTTAAGAGGAACCTTGAACTTAAAACCAACTGACTTACTGCTATTACACAGAAACTACCCTGGCAACACGTTTTTTTCCCCTGACCTAGTGATTTAAGAAACCTGACAAGTGTGTGTTGTGTATATGTGGCTGAGTTCCCTGTAACTATAGTCAACCAACTTTTTTTCCTAATAGATCCCACCAAATATTTTGGTTGTGAGCTGGGAGCACAGACCCAGTTTGATGTTAAGAATGACCGGTACATTGTCAATGGATCTCATGAGGCGAATAAGCTGCAAGACATGTTGGATGGATTCATTAAAAAATTTGTTCTCTGTCCTGAGTGTGAGAATCCTGAAACAGACCTGGTGAGTGTGTCTGGGTTGTTTGTTAACAGAAGGGGGAAATTACCGGCTTTCCTGACTAGCCCTGTGACCATCACCAAATCGTTTTCCTGAGCTACAACTTGATTAGAAGTAAATAAGAGCAACGTCCTATTAATTTTTTTAGAGTACGTCATGGGAAGGGGGTGGTTTTGTATGTAAAGTTGGGGCTGTTGGATATTTTTACACTGTTACTCTGAATTTTCCTCATCTATTATGGATGACACACTTGTCTTTACTCTCTGGCAGCATGTCAATCCAAAGAAGCAAACAATAGGTAATTCTTGTAAAGCCTGTGGCTATCGAGGCATGCTTGATACGCATCATAAACTCTGCACATTCATTCTCAAAAACCCACCTGGTAAGTCATGATGAACTTCTGTGATTCTAGCATGAAGCAGTTGATTGTTGGAAACAAAATGGAAGTTTGTTTATTGCAGTTAAACTGAGTTTATCTGTCAACTCTTAAGGTAGCTTTGAAAGATGCATCATTTTATGTGCTGTTAAAAGTGAAAATCCAGCTAAAAAAAAGTTCTCGACTTCTTAACTTGCCTTCTTTCAGGATGGTTAATGAAATCGCTGTTGTACTGCAGAATTGTGACAGGATCGCAGCAGTGGAGCTACTTTCAGAATGCTGTTTTTGTAAGGGCGGGGGGTGGCTCATTAATTCTAGGTGACCTTAGAGCAGTGCAAGCAACACTCTGTGGCAGATGTTCAAAACTGTCTGACACAATTTGAGCTTGCTATAGCAAGAAAGTCTAACCTATTCCGGTGTTCTCCCCTCCATGAGATGAGCCGTTATATAGACTTAAACAGTGTTCTAAGTGAACTAAAGTGGAGATAGGCCCCGGTTTAAGTTCATAAGAAGTGAAGGAGGAGGAACATGAGTGTTTCTAGGGTGTCACCACTGGTGCTACTTGGAGACATTTCATTCTTAGCCTGAGTTTCTCTCTTTAATCACAATGTACGAATTGAGTTGGTGAATTCTCTTGGCGTTCCGGATGGTGCGGTGTTTGTGGTTTTCTGAAGAGGGCAGGGTTTATAATGGTGTTGAAGGTATAACCCATGATACTGTATTTTTTTCTCTGTAGAGAATAGTGACAGTGGCACAGGAAAGAAAGAAAAGGAAAAGAAAAATAGGAAGGGTAAAGACAAGGAAAATGGCTCCGTATCCAGCAGTGAGACTCCACCTCCACCACCGCCAAATGAAATCAGTCCTCCGCCACACGCTGTGGTGAGTGCCGGGTTGATGGAGGGGCCCTAAAATGGCGCTAAATTCATGTACTTGGTTGAGCTGGGCAGAAATGAGTTACTCTCTGGAAAACTAGCAGTCGTGTGGGTCCGGGCGCTGCTGTTGAATGAACATGCCCCCAGTTTGCCAGGAAATGAAGCCAGAGCCGTTGACTGGATCAGAAACAGCATGATCTGGGTTTGTGAGGCTGCTCAAGCTGCTTTATTGTGAACAGGAAGAAGAGGAGGACGACGACTGGGGGGAGGATACAACTGAGGAAGCTCAGAGGCGCAGGATGGATGAAATCAGTGACCATGCAAAAGTTCTGACTCTCAGTGATGACCTGGAAAGGACTGTTGAAGAACGGGTCAATATCTTGTTTGATTTTGTTAAGGTAAAACATTTGCTTCAGTAACACATGACATGCTTTTGGTGACACAGCCTTGGGTTTTTGTCAACTGTCCATCACTTTAAGTTGAGTGCTTGGTAAGGCTTACTGTTACATTTCCATTCAGGTTTTGTTCTATTTTTGAGGGTGGTTGTAATTGAAGGTACTGTGGCAGCTGTGCTTCCTTTAAAGACCCTGGATCTAGAAAAAGTGGTACATAAACATAATGGAATAGAGCAGTCAAAAAAAGATGAACTCATGCCATTCACAGCAACATGAATGGACCTGAAAGGGATCATGCGCAACAAAACAACCCAGAAGGAAAAAGAAAAATGGGAGATGGTTTCAGTTATGGGAGGACTATAGGGGAACCAAATAAGAGATTAGGACAAAACAACAACAAAAAACTAGCAGGCAACCATAAATAAGACACATTTTGAGAGGGAGAGAAAGGAGGCCAAGGGCCCAAAATGGGGGAGAAAAGAGCTCAAAAGACTGGTGATGGTTCAGGGGTGAATTGGTGGTGGGAAATCTACAGAGAGTACATGGTAATGTAAAGGATATAAATAAATACTGCCCTAGAATTGTCATAAATTAAGTAGCAAAAAACTCCACAAGGACTAACTAGTATCTGTAGAGCAAAACTTACTGGGTTGTTTTATTTACAGAAAAAGAAAGAAGAAGGTATTATTGACTCATCTGACAAAGAAATTGTTGCTGAGGCAGAAAGACTGGATGTAAAAGCCATGGGCCCTCTTGTTTTGACTGAAGTTCTTTTTAATGAGAAGATTAGAGAACAAATTAAGAAATACAGGCGCCATTTCCTACGAGTAAGCAAATTAGATTTGTAATGAGATTACAGCTCTGACCTTGGAAAGATTTTAATCTTTGGATCATGTGTTCCTGTTGTCTTGGATATGGAGATAATTGATCTGCTTTAGAAGCATGTCAGTATCTGAAAAATGCTGCACATGGAGTCTTTTATTTGTAAAATAACAGGTCTTGATGCATTGATTGGTTTTTGAGCCATTATTATAGGGCCTTGGTCTTAGGGAACATCTTTAGGACAAATTATCCTTGAGTGTTAGAATTAGCAACTTAGGATATCTAAAAATACTTGCTAATATCAAGATATCTATTTACAGTTTTGTCACAACAACAAAAAAGCTCAGCGGTACCTGCTTCATGGTTTGGAGTGTGTGGTAGCGATGCATCAGGCGCAGCTCATCTCCAAGATTCCCCACATCTTGAAGGAGATGTACGATGCAGATCTTCTGGAAGAGGAGGTCATTATCAGCTGGTCGGAAAAGGTGGGCTACGTAACAGTATTTAGTCGTCGCAGTAGCTCGCCTCCATTAATGCAGTTTCTGCGCTCGGCAAGTGTAACTGCTTGCAGGCAGTTTCTGCCAGGGCACTGTCCTCATAATCAGTGCTGACTGCATGCATCCTATCCTGTTACCGAGTCAAGAATCAGGTGTGACACAGTGCTCTGAATGAGCTCAGTATGGGCAATGAAATAAGTTATCTCAGATGATCTTTTAGGTCCTCAAACTAAGAAAGCTGTATTGAACATTCTTTTAGGCCTCTAAGAAATATGTTTCAAAAGAACTTGCCAAAGAGATTCGTGTCAAAGCAGAACCATTTATAAAATGGTTGAAGGAGGCAGAGGAAGAATCTTCTGGTGGTGAAGATGATGATGAAGATGAAAATATTGAGGTAAAAATTAGAGAATGTGTTCGAAGTTTTGGTGGTGGGTGTTGAGAAATAGGAAGTAATTTTGGGTAATTCCCAAAAATGTTGGGTAATTCCAAACTTAGAATTTCTAGGTGCAATAAAGTGCAGCCTCACTGATTTGAAAAAATAATCGCTTGTGGGTGATGTGGTTAGAAAGATCTTCTCACCCCCAAAGTGTTAAGCTGAAGAGTTAACTTTCAGTTTTTTCATACCAGAAGTTTATGTGCAGGTAATGGCTGCGCTCGGGTCTTTTTTCCTTTGTCGGCAATTGACTAAAAGTTACTGTCTTTACAAGTAGATTTATTAGGCTAGGGGGTCACAAGCAATAAACACGTTTGTTTACCAGGTGGTATATTCGAAGACTGCCAGTGTGCCGAAAGTTGAAGCTGTGAAGTCTGACAAGGACGATGACATTGATATTGATGCCATTTAAGGGGGGGGGTGCAGCCCAGTTTAACAGCGTAAAGCTGCGAACTGTTCCACGTCAGCACCGGAAGCGCGACATGGATGAGCGGAAGCTGAAAGGCCTAACATCATGCGCGCCACTGCGTCGTATTGCCTGAGTGTCTGGCTAAGCCCAGCGAGACACCTCGGGAGTCCATACACGTATCAGTGAGCAGACATAGTTTGCTTATTTATAGCATGTTTGTTTTTGAAAAAATTAGTGGTGGACACATTGGATCACATTTATACAGTTATAAAATAAAGATTTGATTTTGGTCATTCTTCAGATTTTTGGCTCTGAATGACTTAAGCTGAAATAATCGGCTCCTTTTGAAAAATGTTGCACCATTCTTTAACCTGGTAGGATTCTCGGAGCCTGTTAGATATTGTTAGGTGCTGAGACTGAAGAGGTCTCCAGCAGAATGGAAGCATAACCCTATTTGTGATTACCTTGCTCAGCCATTAAGTACAGTGCTTCACGTTTCACTCTGTCCCTTGAGTTGGCGTTTGGTTGCCGTGGGTCCTCCCCATGCCGGCGTGGACGACGAGCAACTGACAGTGCAGCACCTTTACCTTAGTGAGAGGCGAAAGTGACCTGAGTGTCCTGCAAGGGGTTTTAAGAGCAGGTTTTGAAACTTGAATTTCTTTTCCAGTTTGTGTACATTTGCCCCAAATTGTAGTCCTTGCAGTCATGTGCATTGCACGTTGGATGAGCCAGGGGAGCTGCTGCGTTAGCAAGTCGGCGTTTTGTGTGTATGTAGCTGTTGCTTTGTGCTGAGAGAAGCTCAGACTTTGGGGTGTGGTGTAAGGGGAAGCGCTGTGATTTCATTTGGGGGATGCAGGAAAAGGTGCACTTAATCTCTAGCAGAAACAAGTTTTAGCTCTTAGTTTAAAGTAAAATTTCAAAATGTCTAGACATACTGTATATTTTCTTGGGGTTCTTTAATCATTTTACACTTGGACACAGCTTTTGCTTTTTAGGTTTGGGTTGCTACCTTGCCGAAACGAGTGTTCATGTCTTGAACTTGTTTTTTTGTTGTTGATTTCAAAATGTCTTATTTAAAAAGCTAAAATCATAGAGTCAGCTATATTCTGATGTGACACTTGGGGTGTTTTTATTTCACTTTGAGTATCCCCAGTCACTCGAGAAGTCTGATTGAGGCCACTGAAGGCGGGTGACCAGGGCCCTACCCAGCCCATCTGGGAGGGGCTCTAGCTCTGGGGTGACGTCACTGAGGGGCGGTCGGTTGGTGCGCGCCTGACCATGTCGGGACGGACAGGCCCCGGCTGCGGCCTTGCCGTGAGGGGTATGGGGGCCCAGACCCCACTTGGTGGTGGCGGAGCTGGCTCACGTGGTCCGCCGCCGACTCTCAGTGACCAGCTCGCAGGCCGCAGTGAGGCCTTACAGATGGTGTAAAGGTTTTTTCACATTGAAATTATACAAATATTTGCTGTAAAAAACCTTGTTAGCTTGGTATTCTGAGGGATTAACGTTGAGCATTCTTCCTGGAGAGAGTGGTCTTCAAACTGCCTTTGGATAGATTTTGAAGAGGGTGTAGTGGGAGCCATATAGCTAAATGGAATGTGCTTTGTCTCACCAAAGAGAAGGGATTTTTGCAAAATTCGCATCTCACCTAGGTTTCAAATTCTTTGTCACAGGCCATTTGCTTTAGTTACTTGCGGTTCTGTAGGAAACACCGGTGACCCAGCTAAGTTGCATTCTGTATACCCAGTGTCGAGCTAGTCAGGTTCAGTTTTAGAGCCTTTTTTTTTTTAACCTGAAGGAAAACCTGTTCAGGGCTTCTAAACACTAAAGGGAAAATTTTGGCTTAAAACCAGTGTTTTGTCTGGTGCCAAACTTGCAATGGAATTCAGGTCCACGTAGGAATTTTATCCAGAGGCTGTCCTAATAGAGAAACCCTCCACCTTGATCTATTCGATTGTCTTAAAACTTCCTGTTTCAAACAGCTACGTTACTTGATTAAAACAATGTTAAAGTTATATTTTGTCTCTGATTTAATAAACTTAACCCAGATCTCCACTTTAATACGATTGGCGCGTTGAAATCTGTCCCGTGGAGCTGCTTTAGATCCTGTCGCTGCGTCTTTGCCTCCAGCAGGGGGTGCCGGTCAGCCCAAGCCCTGACCTTCGTTTAGTGGCTCATTGGGTCATAAACCCAGTGGCTGCGGGTGCGCGGTCGGGGCGGAGACTGACTTCCCAGACCTTTGCCGAAGCCGATGGGCTGGTAGGTTTGGGTCCTAAAGGTTTGAGAGGGATCCAGTGCGCCCCACGGTGTGAGGTGTTGGGTTCAAGGTGTCCCGGCCGTGCTCTTCACTGCAGTCAGCTGTGTGCTGACCGAAGCCTTCCGCCCAGGGCTGACATGGGAACGGAAGCTGGTCTGAGGCGAGTCCGGCAGGGCCTAGCTGCGTCTGGTGCCTCGGCTCTGCTCCGAGGTGCCGTGGGGGCTGCTGTCCCGCGCCACTGTCGCCCCCGCCCCCACCCCGGGATGCTCGCCACGCGGGGGCTGTGTCCACTCGGGGCCACCCAGGGGCGTGTCTGCATTTCACATCTGTCCCCAGGGATGGCGGTGAGTGGGTGACATGGACAGGTGACGTGCTGCAGAGGCGTGGCTTGTGCACAGCTGCTGGCGTGACCCTGTGCGCCCTTGTTGATGAGAAGGGGCGCCCTCTGTCCCCCGGGTCTGCCACCGTCTGCTGCGACTGGCATGGGTCTGGCCCCTCGGCATTCCGCAGCGGCTGGAAATGGCTGTCCCCTGCCCGACAGAGCTAGCTGCGGGTGTCACCGCAGATGGCGCAGCTGTGAAGGGGTGCTGGGACTAGAGGGGTTTCGTTCCCAGCCCCCCACATAGCTCTGCGGACAGGGACGCCAGAGCTGACAGGAACAGCGCTGCAGTCCAGCTAAGAAGTCCCCAAGGGAGAAGCCAGCCTGCCTGTGCCTGTGGTGCGGAGTCGGGGGCGAGGAGGACCACGCGCAGGCCCGGGGTGGGGCTCGGTGCAGTCTGCTGCGCTTGGACCGCTCCCCAGGTGGCCGGCGAGGGGGCGCAGCAGCGAGGCGTTAACGTGGACTGGCCAGCAAGGAGAAACGAGCCCAGGAAAGGGACCCAGAGTCACAGCCGCACCCGCAAATCAGGGACGGGGCGCCCTGACTTGCCTGAGGGGTCAGATTTTGGGGCTCTGTTGCCTGCAACCAACCTAAGCTGAGTGAGGAAGAATCTCACGGTCCTTGGCGCGGTTAGATACGGAAGATGGGTTAGCGGCTGGCAGGAGAGTCAGAATGGACTCCGGGCCACAGGCAGCCCAAGTGGCACTGCCCAGCAGACTCAACATTTTGTGTAAGAGAAAAAGCAAGCTGGCCAGCCCCCGCCCAGCATGAAACCTGGACACCCGCCCAAACCCGAAAGCCCCCAGCCCAGCGCACCCCGGCCAGTGCAGGTTAGCTTGTGGCCGACCGGTGTGGGGAGGTGATCAGCTGAGCGAGAGGCCAGAACTTCTGCGTGGAAAACAGAAACATGGTCAGACTAGCAAAAAGGAAAAAGAAAAACTAAAGTGTTTAAGAAGTGTAACAGCATTTGAAGGTAGATGAAGTTGAACCCTCAAAAAATGACAGTATTTAAAGAATAAAAATTTAAAAGATAAATAGATGTGGGGAAACTGCCTGAGAATTGGGGAGAAAACTAACTAAAACCAAATGTGAGCAGGCCAAACTCCCCTATGAAGGTAAAACTTTATTTTTTTAATTGCAGTTACTGGTTTACAAAACCATGGTTTAGCGAGAGGATCACACCCTGGGCGGGGAGGGGGGTGTCCGCACCATACCCACTGCCAGGCCACAGTCCACTGTGGTCTGTTGTGCCCCCCCCCCCCAACTAGTTTGTTTAGAAACGAGGTGCTGGAGACCAATTTCAGGCGGGAGCTCGTTCAACTACTCAGAAGGCCCCAGCCAGTGAAAGACAGTTCACTTCCACAAAAGTGAACATTTTTAATGGGTTGCTCCATCACCAAAAGCACAAAGAATGTCACAAGCAAATAAGAGAACTTAAACCGGAAGAGAGAGTCTTGGGGAGGAAACAAACGCAGGACGTGGCGCCCCTGAAGGTGAGCGCTGGTCAGCACAGGGTGCAGACACGGTCTGGGCTGGCCACGCGGTGGGGGTGGGGGGCTCGGTGAGGTTGGTGCACACAGGAACGAGAGACCCCGGAAGACAAGTAGGTCTAGGTGTGTGACCCCCTCGCTTCGAGTGGAGGCAAGCCTGCCTTTCCACGGCCCCAGCATAATCTCGTGAGTAAATTCAACAAAATACGAGCATATAATAGAAAAGTACCGGACGTAAGGACAGAAGATGGTAAGTGAAAGGGAACTCCCCCCAGTTTAAAGGCACTCATCAGTTACAGTATAAAATAGCTCTGGTTTTAAGTATTTCTAGAATGACAGGTTGGTTTTTGGTGGTTGGGTTTTGTAGCAATGACAAACAGGAATGTCCCACACATACTAAAACACAACCTGAAGAAAAGCAAAAAATGTAGTTGCAACTTCTGGTTAATAATTGTGGGTTGAGGGCCTCCCTGGTGGTGCAGCGGTTGGACACTGCGCTGTGGAGCTGTCGGCAGCAGCGATGCGAGTTCGATGCCCGGCCGGGGAGAATCCCACATGGTGCGGCAGACCTCTCCTGCCTCGCCCGCTGCTCCCCTCAGCAGTGTATTTCCGTCTATCTGCCTGTGCTGCTCCCCACTGTCTGGTGAGCCCTCTCGCCACCCCACGCCTCTGGCCTGTAGCCCAGCTTGTATGCATAAATAAATCTTTAAAAAAAATAATAATTGTGGGTTGAGGCCTCCCTGGTGGCACTACGGGTTAAACGCGGCACTATGAAGCTATCAAGAGCCACTGAGCATGAGTTCGATACCTGGCCAAGGAGATTGCCACAGGGCGCTGCAGACCTCTCGTGCCTCACCTGCTGCTCCCCTCAGCAGTGTACTTCAGTCAATCTGCCTGTTCTGCTCCCCGCTCTGTCTCTGGTGAACCCTCTCAACACCCTGCACGTCAAGTATTTGAAAAATGTTGGCTGAAAGCTTTCCAAAGTAAATGATAAACAGGCACCTCAACAATCTCCAATAAAGTGAGCTCAAAGGGAGCCACACTGAGACAGGCTATAAGCAAAGAGAATCTTGAAGGCGGCAGGAAGCAATTCGTCACATGCGGGGAGTTCACTAAAAAAATACTCCAGTCTCATCAGAAACCTCGAAGGACAAGAGGCAGTGGGTTGACACATTGAAAGTGCTGAAAGAAAAGTCAGCCAAGAATAACATTAGGGGAGGCCTCCCTTGTGGCACAAGGGGTTAAGTCTCAGCCTATGAAACAATCGACAGTCAATGCAGAACAAGTTTGATCTGGGCCAGGGAGCTTCCCACAGGGCACAGCAGACCTCTCCTGCCTCCCCGCTGCCCCCTCAGCAGTGAATTTCAGTGGATCCACCTGTTGTGCTCCCCACTCTGTCTCTGGGGAGTCCTGTCTCTCTTTGTCACACACACACATACACACACACACACCCCCCTGCACCTCTGGCTTAACCACCCCAATTCTATGCATAAATTTTTTTTTTTTAAAAAGAATGTTGTGAGGGCCTCCCTGGTGGCGCAACAGTTAAACGCTGCGCTGTGGAGCTGTCAGCAGCAGCGATGCGAGTTCGAAGCCCGGCCAGGGAGAATACCACATGGCGCAGCAGACCTCTCTTGCCTCGCCCTCTGCTCTCCTCAGCAGTGTGCTTCCCGCGATCTGCCTGTTCTGCTCCCCACTCTGTCTCTGGTGAACCCTCTCGCTGCCCCACGCCTCTGGCCTGTACCCCAGCTTGTATGCAAAAATAAATCTTTAAAAAAAAAAAAAACAATTGTGACAACTGAGCAGTAAAGGCACAGTTTTTGTATGTTAATGAAATTAAGCTGGTACAAATTCTAATGAGAGTGTCATGACTTTAGGCTGTTAAGTGCAATCCCCATGTAACCACAAAGAAAACAACTATAAAATAACTACAAAAAGGAAATGAGAAAATAACATTTAACTGTAAAATGAATTAAATGCAAAAGGTGACAGTAATGCAGAATATGAGGGACAACTGTAATCCTAGAAAATAGCACAATGACAAAATTCAGTCTTTAATTGCCAGTAATTATTTTAAATGTAAAAGATATTCAACTCCCAATCAAAAGGTTGACAGTGGATAGAAACACAGGGGCCAGCGTGATCTGTGTATGAGAGACTCACTTGATATCCAAACAAAAACTGAATATGAGAGGATGGGAAAAGTTACTCTATACAAATAGTAGCCCATAGAGATCAGGGTGACTATATTAACATTGGGCATGATAGAGATTAAATAAAAAAAGCTTACAAGAAAGAGAACATTACATAGTAACAGTTTCAGTGCAAGAAAAAGATATATTTACAAACCCAATAATAGACCAGCAGAGCATATGAAAGAAAAACAATTGAAGGGAGAAATAGCTCTAAGATAATATACGGAGACTTTGATACTCCATTCTCAACATGGATAGAAAATAAGGAAATAATGACCTTAAATGCAATAAAGGGGCTCCCTTGTGGCACAAGGGGTTAAGTCTCAGCCTATGAAGCAATCACAGCCGCTGCAGCACGAAGCACGAGTTTGAGCCCCAGCCAGGGAGCTGACCCACAGGTCACAGCAGACCTCTCCTGTCTCCCTGATGCTCCCTTCAGCAGTGTATTTCAGTGGCTCCACCTATTCTGCTCCCCACTCTGTCTCTGGGGAGTCCTCTCATCCCCTCCCCCACCCCCTGCACCTTTGACCTGCACCCCAGGTCTTGTATGCATAAGTATATGAAACAAATCTTTTTTTAAAATGCAATAAAAACAATAAATCTAAGAAAACTCCCTACAAGGGCAGCATAAACATTCTCAGGTGTACGTGATGTATTTTCTAGAGTGGAAATAGGCCACAAATTAAGTCGATATATTTTAAAAGATACAAAGTATGTTTTACCACAGTGGAGAATTCTTCGGCATCCTGTCCCCTGCCAGCCCTCGGGCCCCCTCCTTGGAGCTGTTTGTGGACAAGTTTCCAGATGCTCACTCTGTGCCCCGGGAGGGACCTGCTCTAAAGTTTCCTGCTCTCGAGACCACCCGGGGCCTTCTGGCGGTCGGGGACTTGCACACAGCATTGCCCTGGGCGCACCTCTGTGGGAGGCTGTGGTGAGAACTTCATCCTGGAGCTCAGAGGCCTTGAATCCGGTCAGTGGCAAATGCTGGTTCCCAGTTTTTCACCTGCCTGGCCAGACTGGGTGACCAGCTGGAACGCGCACTGGTCTCTGGCTCGGTGGAGGCGGCCACGGGGCGCTGTGGAAGCCACGGAGGTTGTGGTCCAGGAAGGCAGGGCCAGCAAGGTCAGCACTGCCTACTGGACTCATCTAATTGCCCCGACTTGTGCTTTAAAAAAGGAAAATAGGAAAAAAAAATGTGGAAGTTGAACAAAACACCCTTAACCAGTTCATCAAAGAAGAAATTGCAAGGAAAATTAGAAAACACTTAAAGATGAACGAAAACGAAAAATACACCAACGCTTCCAGGATGGAGCAAAAGCAAAGCAAAGAAGGAAACATATCACTATAATGCTTACACTTAGAAACAGTAAAGATCTCAAAGCAACAATTAACTTCACAACTTAAAGAGCAAACTAGACCGAAAACTAGTAGAGGAAGGTAGGAAGACTTGAGTGGAAATAAATAAGAGAAAGGCTAGAAAAACCAAAGAAGAAAATAATGGTTCTTTGAAAGACCAACAAAATTGATAAAGCTTTAGCTGAACGGGTTAAGAAAAGACTAAAATTATGCTGAAATCAGAAATACAAATTGGGACATCATCACTAGTTCTAGGGAAATAAAAAGGAATATAAAAAAGCACTACGCGCAGTTGTACCAAACTAATGGAATAGCCTCGATGAAATGGACAAGCTCCTCGAAACATAAAACCAACCAAGACCAAATCCCCAAGAAACTTTCAAATTCTGAATAGACCTGTCACCAGGAAGGAGGCTGAGTCACAGTAACAAATCTCTGAACAATACGTATTCTGGACCTGGTGGCCTTAACTGGTTAATTCTTTTTTTTTTTTTTTTAAAGATTTATTTTTTATTTATACATACAAGTTGGGGTACAGGCCAGAGGCGTGGGGCGGGGAGAGGGTTCACCAGAGACAGAGCGGGGAGCAGAACAGGCAGATCAGAAACACACTGCTGAGGGGAGCAGCGGGCGAGGCAGGAGAGGTCTGCCGCGCCATGTGGGATTCTCCCCGGCCGGGCGTCGAACTCGCGCCGCCGCTGCCAACAGCTCCACAGCGCAGCGCCTAACCGCTGCGCCACCGGGGAGGCCCCTTTAACTGGTTAATTCTGCCAAAGTTTGCTCCCCTCAGCAGTGTACTTCAGTCCATCTGCCTGTTCTGCTCCCCACTCTGTCTCCGGTGAATTCTCTCAGCCCCCACACCTCTGGCCGGCACCCGAGTTTGTATGCAAAAATAAATAAATCTTTTTTAAAAAATGGTGAAAGACCAGATGCTCCTCTAAGATCATGAGCAAAACCAGGACGGCCGCCGTCACCTCTTAGATCTGCCAGAGCTCTGGCAGACTGAGCAACAGCAATTAGGAAGGAAATATAAAAATGGGACCCAAATTAGAAAGGAAGCAGTAAAATTACCTCTCCAGATGTCATGACCTTATATGAGAAAACTTTGTATGTTGTAAGTGTAAAGTCCACACTTGGGAAATCGGGTAAGCAGCTCTCTGCCTCCTCACTCTGCAGGTGCCTCTCTCTGTTTCCTGATAAACCTGTTCTTTTAATTTGTTTTGAAGATTTATTTTTTGGGCCACCCTGGTGGCACAAGGGGTTAGGTTGCAGCACTATGAAGCTGTCCGCAGCCACCGCAGCAGAGTTCGATCCCCTGCCAGGGAGCTTCCCACAGGGCGGAGCAGACCTCTCCTGTCTCCCCGCTGCCCCCCTCAGCAGTGGATTTCAGTGGCTCCGCCTGTTCTGCTCCCCACTTTGTCTCTGGGGAATCCTGTCACCCCCCACACCTCTGGCCTGCACCCCAGCTCTTATATGCACAAATAAATTTTTAAAATACGTATTTAAAAAATTTAAATTTTCCTTTGAGTGTGCCATGCCTTACTGTGATCATATTTATTTATTTATTTATATATATATTTATACTGTGATTTCTTCTTGTTCTGGAAAACTGGGCATTTTCATTTTATAACGTGCTAAATATGGAAGTCAGAGAATCGAGCCCCTTTCCATTGTAGGGTGGCTCTGTGCGGGGAGCACCCTGGGAGCACCCTGAGGGGTGAGCTTAAGGTCTGCTCAGGTCTTTTCTGAGACTGTATCTTTTCCTAGCCACACAGAGTGTCTTTTTAAATCCCCTATGTATGTGTTTGCTTTTGAATATCCTCATCCTCATTGTCTGCTTCCCAAGTGAGGGCTTGAAAGTCTCTGTCTCGGGCCTCCCCGGTGGCACAGTGGCTGGGCGCTGCGCTGTGGAGCTGTCAGCAGCGGTGACGCAAGTTCGACGCCCGGCCGGGGAGATTCCCACATGGTGCAGCAGACCTCTCCTGCCTCGCCCACTGCCCCCCTCAGCAGTGTGTTTCTGATCTGCCTGTTCTGCTCCCCACTCTGTCTCTGGTGAACCCTCCTGCCGCCCCACGCCTCTGGCCTGTACCCCAGCTTGTATGTATAAATAAAAAAATCTTAAAAAAAAAAAAAGAAAGTCTCTCACACCCCGCCAGTGGGCTGCACAGTGAGAGCAGCACAGCGATGCCCGACCGGCGACGCCTGGGGCACAGGTCCCTGCTGCTGGAATGTGCGTGAGTGCCCGCCTGGGGATGCCGCGGGGGAGTGGGTAGCCGCAGCCACGGTGAAAGGTGAAGCTGAGGGAGTGCGCGGGATGGAGGCGAAGCCCAGGGCCAGACTGGTGTCCACATGCTGCCAACTCGGGCGCGCAGGAGGAAGCCAAACAGCACCTCCCCGAGGGGGACGGCCAGCGGCGCGCACTCTGGGAGCAGCGGCCCGGCGACAGGGGTCTGGTGGAGAGAGGCCACAGAGGCGTAGGGGGTGTGCAGGGACTCCGGGGAGCACCCCCTGGGGTGCGGGGGACTCAGCTCCTCGTTCCTTACAGCTGTCTGGGGGTGTCCCAGCACCGGGGCTCCTGGGACCCAGCACGGCACTGGATGAAGGGCACACAGAGTGGACTCCAGGACAGAGGGGCACCCCGAGAGCTGCAGGGTGGGGTGCAGAGCAAGGGTCACTGGCTTGAGACTGAAACTCCCCGTCTAGAACAGCCTGAGCGTGGAATGGTGGGAGAGACAGGTTGGGTCACCTGTGTCTCCTCCCAGAAGAAGCTGCTCCTCAAAGCTGACGCTGGGTATTCAAGACACCTGCGTCTTGCACCTCGAAGTGAAAACCAGAACAAAAACGGGCACCGGCATAAGCTGAAGTCCAAATGCTTGTTAATAACAGGAGTAAACACCCCAGGATGAGGCTTTTTACTAGAAAAGAAGGGAGAACAACCCCCGGCCTGTGGCCCCATATCAACCCCGAGCCCTGCAGAGCGCTGCGTCTAGTGCCCAGGACAGCCCAGAGTGGAGCGGACACGGACCGCAGGACACACTGAGACCCGGCAGCCGCCGAGAGGAGGGTAACTGTGGACCCCACCACACAGCTTCGGTACCCCTGCTGCTCGCTGGGGAGGATCCTTTGGTGCCCCTACCCTGGTTCTTTCTTGTATCTAGTGCCCTCCCTGGTACCGTTCGCCAGTTACTTCAACAGCAGTAAACACAGCAGTCCGAAAGCCCATCCCTAGTACAGCCCATAGAGATAAAAGATGAGGAGACACAAGAACATACCACAGGTGCTGGTGCAAGAAAATCTTGAGGGGGGTCCTCCCTGGGTGCGCAGGGGTTAAGTCTCAGCGCTGTGAAGCTATCGGCAGCCACTGCGGCTGGAGTTCAATCCCCACCCACAGGGCGCAGCAGACCCCTCCTGTCTCCCCGCTGCCCCCTCAGCAGTGGATTTCAGTGGATCCGCCTGTTCTGCTCCCCACTCTGTCTCTGGGGAATCCTCTCACACAGCCCCACCTCTGGCCCAGTTCTTGTATGCCTAAATAATTTTTTTTTTTTAAAAAAGGGAGATGAGGGCCTCCCCGGTGGTGCAGCGGTTAAAGCGCTGCGCTGTGGAGCTGTTGGCAGCGGTGACATGAGTTCGACGCCTGGCCAGGGAGATTCCCACCTGGCCCGGCAGACCGCTCCTGCCTCGCCCGCTGCTCCCCTCAGCAGTGTGTTTCCGTCGATCTGCCTGTTCTGCTCCCCACTCTGTCTCTGGTGAACCCTCTCGCCGCCCCA
>PVIJ01018020.1:0-27573 GCA_004024925.1 Scalopus aquaticus | reverse complement strand
ATTCCAATAAAAATCTCAATGACATTCTTCAAAGAAATAGATCGACTACTGATGAAATTCATATGGAACCACAAAAAACCTCGCATAGCTAAAGCCCTCCTAACTAAAAAGAAAGAAAACGGAGGAATTTCACTCCCTGATTTCAAACTATATTACAAAGCCATAATAATTAAAACAGCATGGTACTGGAACAAAAACACACAATTACTTTTTACTGAAAGCGCCACCAGCAGTTGGAGCCTGTCTTCAGAAAGGAAAGTACTCTGGTATTCTATTCCAATATTGAGGGGCTCATGAATGCTTTAGAAATCACTCATGACCCACAAGAATGGAGCCTATTTCTAGACTCTTTGAAACGGAGTCTTAAGACTGTGCTTTTGCACAATGGAAACAGTCTTCCATCTATTCCAGTAGTGCATGCCGTCCACATGAAAGAGATACACGATAACTTAAATCAGCTACTGAATTCCACTGAGTATAACAAGTACAGCTGGCACAACTGTAGTGATTTGAAGCTAGTTGCCCTTTTAATGGGACTGCAGCAGAGATATACAAAATACATGTATTTCTGAAGTGAGTGGGATAGCAGAGCAAGTGAATTGAACTACTTGCGGAAGGAATGGACTCTCAGACAAAAGCTAGCAGTTGGAGAGAAGAATATACAGCACCCAGCTCTGGTCAAGGCTCACAAAATTCTGCTACCAACCCTTCACATCAAACTAGGTTGATGAAGAATTTCGTGAAACCCATGGACCGGACCTCGCCAGCTTTCCAACACCTGCATGAAAGACTTCCTTGACTCAGTGAAGCAAAGATTAAAGAGGGAGTTTCTGTGGGTCCTCAGGTTCGAGAGCTCTTCAAAGATGACCGGTTCAACAACTTGCCACAGGGTGATGCGAAACAAGCATGGAATGCTTTTCTCCTAGTGTCTAAAAACTTTCTTGGGAATGTTAGGGCAGAAAACTACAAGGAACTAGTAGAAGACATGCTGATGCAGTTATCAGAAACTTGGCTGCAATATGTCTCTAAAGATCTACTTCCTTCATTCCCATCTGCATTTCTTCCCTGAAAACTGTGGGACGGTTAGTGATGGATGTGGCGAACATTTCATCAAGATATTGCATCAGTGGAACAAGATACTCTTAAAAAATACTCTTAAAAAAATAATGATTATATTTTAATTAAAAAAAAACAAAAAACAAATAAAGATAGAAGATATACATTAGGAGATATTAATCAGAGTTAATTTGCTAAACAATAATGATAAAATCTTCAGCTCTCATTCATTATTGATATTAGTGCAAATTGGTGTAAGTACTAAAAAACTATGTAGCAATAGCTAAAAATACAGTAATATATGCCATATCTATGATTGAGCCATCCCACTTATTGAATAGAAATATGTCCCCTCAAATTATGAAAAAAAAAAACTACTTGATGTTCTCATAAAGGCACAAATGGAGGGCCTCTCTGGTGACACAAGGGGTTAAGTGTCAGCATTATGAAGCCATTAGCAGCCACTGCAGCACAAGTTTAATCCCCCATCAGGGAGCTAACCCACATGGCACAGCAGACCTCTCCTGTCTCGCCTGCTGCTCCCCTCAGCAGCGTATTTTAGTCAATCCAGCTGTTCTGCTCCCCACTCTGCTCTGGTGAATCCTCTTCATCCCCCACACCTCTGGCCTACACCCCAGCTCTTGTATGCATAAATAAATAAATCTTTAAAAATCAAAAGCACAAATGGAGAAGAACTGATATACAATCAACAATAGAATCTATAAATTGACTCCAGTAAATACCATATTATATATTAGGAAAAGAAAATATACATTACCACATAAAACTACATAGATGAATCTCATAGACATACTGATTACATTAAATGTATCTCAAAAGCAAGCAAACTAATAATCTATGATGACAGATATTATATTAGTGGTGGGCTATTTCAGAAATACACATTTGTTATAAAAATTAACAAGCAAAAAAAGCTTTTTCATTAATGACAGAAGAAAATTATAAAATCATCTCAATATAACCACAGGAAAAAGTTAATTAAACTCAGTATCAATTAAATATTAAGACTCTACATAAAAAGAAACATGAATTTGACAGAGACACTCCATAAACTGAATGCATCACATGCAGGCAGTGATGAATCCTTTTAAAAAAATGGAAGGCTGCCTTATTTCACCCTTTACGAGAAAATGAACCCAAATTAAGATGACTATAATGAAAATGGAGATGAGGAAGATTAATTTGGGTGCATGATCCAAAAATGGAACTTAACCGTGGTAGGTAGTAAGTGAGAAAGAAGGAAACAAATTGAAAAATGCTATGAAATGTTGTCCAGTTAATAATCATTAAGTGGCAAACAGGCAAGATTCTTAAAGATAAGGATATTAGTCTAAGCGGAATTTATCAAGGTTAGATAGATCTTATTTCACGTAGCTATAAAAGTTTGCTTTTATTTTTTTTTGAAAAGTGGGGTTCAGAATCCATTAAAGAAACTCCAAAATGTTTGGAGTTACACATAAGTTGTAAGGATGGTTAAGATACTTTAAACATTTTGAACTGTAATAACACACCAAAATAATGTTAAAAGCACAATGTTCATTTTCTTTTTAGTGCTAACATTTCGATAAATTTACACAAGGAAATAATAAGAAACTTTAAAGTGGTATAGCTTTAATTACATTTAATATATTAAAAATAATATAAAGTTCAACATAATATATTAAATCATAATTCCTATTATTGGTAGTCATTTTAAATAAATTTAATATGAAGACAACAGAGAAATAAGGACTATGTTTAAAACTAAGTGGTGAACAGAAAGTAAATCACCATAATTTCATTATTCCTACTGAGCTAGTATTGACTGCTCTGTCAAAATTATAAATTTGTGAAGACAAACATCAGGTTACACTGTACACAAAGAAGTTCAAATTATTAGAGAAAGATAACACTTGGCAATATTTATTTTTCTCTACAGTGTCTTTAGTGCTATAATAATGATTATCAAGCTTTAAGGGAAAACTGAGTGTTTTATCTTTTAATAAGAAGTGTAACAGAGGAAAAATACAATTAAACAAATGTTTGTTTGCACAGAAAACCTTAAAACAATCTAAGCCACAACATAGAAAAGTTCCATCACTTCAAATTCTCATGTCTCACTCAGTCATATTCCCTGTCCTCCCTCTAGAAGTCAATTATTCTTTTTTGTTTTAATGTTGCATTATAGTTTAAGCATTCATGCATTAATATTTATAAAACTGTGTTTACCTGTACCTAAATTTACTGTTTTATTAGCCAAATTTCCACATATTATAAAGTGTATCCATATGTTCATAATTCCCATCCATTCACTAGCATTCCTGTATAACAATCCATTGTATGAATATATCACTATTTATTCAGATATCTTACCATTAATGGACATTTTGGTTGTCTCAAGTTTGGGGACTATTAGAAAATATACTGCAATGCATTTTCCCTAAGTGTCAAATGCTAAGTCATAGAGTATGTTACATTTACCATAAAGTCAACTGTTTCCCAAAGTTTCATGACCTCCTGGAACACCACAAGCTTTTGAAGAGCTACTTTTTGCCAATCAGATAAATATGCAGTATGATCTCATTTTGTTTTTAAAATACATTTCCCTGATTACAAAATGGTTGACATAATTTGATGTATTCATTGAACATTTGGAGTATTTCTTTTTTTAAGTAATTATTGAAATTTTAACTCATTTTTTAATTTGCTTCTCTGTCTTTTTAAACAGTTTTCTACAGTTTTTTTATATGTTCTGGATACAAGTCTTTGGTTCCTTATATCCATCAAAAATACTTCTCCTATTCTGTAGATTAATTTTTCTCTTTGCAGTGTCTTTTGATAAACATAAATAATTTGGATAGGCAAAATTATTGATCTTTTTAATTAAAGTTAGAGATTTCTGTCATTTTGGGGAAATCTTTTTCTGAGGCTCAAGACAATGATATTTTCCTGTTATGTTGTAAAATCTTTACTTTTCCATTATGCACTTATGTCTATACTATATATGTGGATGATTTTCTAGCTGGGTAAAACATTAAAATCATTTTTTTCTATATTGCTTTGCATGCCAGTATTAATGCTGCTATATTTTATGTACTTTAAATCAATGATAAGTACTCATAAATTCAGAAATACTATCCATATCATCTTGGTAAACTTATCCTTTTATTATTATGTAATGTCCCTTTCTGTATCTAATAACACTTGTAGTCTTAATGTTCACTTTATCAACATCAGTTGTTTCTATTATTTTTCTTGACCCTTTGGTATAAAATTAAGGGTTGAGTATTGCATATCTGAACAGGATAAATATATAGAATCTAAAAAGGCCTTACTAAAAATTTTATCTTCTTAACAATTAACTTCCATAGCATAATAAAAGAATTCCAAAGTGAAGTAAATATGCTAACCTGCAATTTAATTATTTCTGACCACAGACACTAGAGCACTCTAAAAATGCTCCTTGTTGAGTCCCCCTGGGATTCCCGAAAACTTGACATGTGCAACAGCATATCTTATTTATAAGAATGCATCAGAAAAATAATGCTGCAGCCAAAGAAGGAGTGAGGGAGCAGGGAAGAGAATGAGAACAAAGATGGGAGGAAGCACAAGGGTCTTTGGCAGTGGACTACAGGTTTTTTTTGTGGTGGGTGCTCTATGGCAACAATGCCTGAAGTGCAGTTCCTATACCTCTATTATGGAAGCAATTACGTAAACAAATACTAATTCAATAAAAATAATTAAAATATAATGCTGCATAAGCTATACACACAATCCACAATAACCAATGAAAAATAGTAGAAGGGAAAACATCCTATTGCCTCATTAATGTGTTCATGAGACTCACTAAAGATACTGAGTATAAAAGTAAATGTTGGGCTCCTACACCTTGGATTTAGTTTTGAGAAAATCATGAGGTAATTTTGATAGACGTAAGAGTTTTTAAACCATAGCTATCACAGACAGGAAGAATAAAGCAAGTGAGATTTCATGTAAAAAATACTAACATTCAAGTGGGATTTTTTCGAGGTGATTAAATAGGAACAAAAAGGAGCTGAAAGCAAGATATACAGTTTTATAGAAATAACACAATAAAATATATTTCAGAAGCTGTTTTAAACAAGTTCTACCAGAAATAATATAACATTCTAGTCGGTCATTTTTACAATATAACTTATGAAACTGTATGACATCTATAATTCACAAATTTAATTTTTTCCTTTTGCATTGCTAAACATTGTTAAACTGACGAATACACAGAGCAATGCTGAAAATGAAATTTGAGTAGTTTTTTAGTCTGAAATTTAATTTAAGATGCTAAGCAAATTAGGAATGAGAAAATGTAAGTAGAGATGTGAAATCTCCACTAGTTTATAAGTAACACATGGGCTTTCATTCGTTTTCTAGAAATTAAAAAAGTAAAGTAAGATAGCCAAAGAAGAAAACATCATTATTTATTGGATTTATGTGTACCTACTGCTGAGAGAATAAACTTCCCAAATATAATAAACATGTCCGTCCTAATTTTCCCTATTGAACATAAGCAGACACAAGAGCACAGTAATTTAACTATTTCTGACCACAAACACTAGAGTACTATTAAAGAACATAAATTTGTCATGTCTTAGTTTTGGAAATAAATCATTTTACAAAGGAACACACATGTTTTATCTATTTAGTAGTTCATTTCATTCTTGAATTTTAAGCTACTTTAGCATGCAAATTTGTCTAGATACTGTCTTCCGATTAGGAGAATGATTTAATATATTTTATGCAATGCATGTTTTAAACTTTTAGAGTGATAGCCTTGTGTTATATAAACAAAAAGTACTGTATATTATCGAGACCTCAATATCATAAAATATTTAATGAATTCTGTTCAAAAAAGAAAGCTCAGCCAAGTCTTATTAGTTTAACAGAGATTAAAATAACACATAAGTAATCCTAAATTTAAATATTCATTACCAAAGCCAGAATATAATGAAATTTAGGAAATGAGCTAATCTTCCAATTCTAGTCAAACTACTCCCAGAAATCTGATGCTCACTCATGTTCCCACTTGGACTGCACTTGCTAACCCTGTATCTTAAACATCCTACCTCAAGTATCAAATCACACAAAAAGTCTTAACTCTAGTTGCATTAATCCTTTGGGGATATATCCTATCTCAAACTCACTCTGCTTTCATAAATCTTTTCATTCTTTTCCCTGCAGTTTACGTAGTCTCTAGTTTCCTACTTATTTCATGGATGCAACTCCCATGTCTTTTAAACTCTGTAGGCAGAAACCATATATTTGAGAGAGCAAAAACATATTTTGCAGTATTTCAGAAGCAGAAAATATTTTTGAAATTTATATATTCTTTTATGTACCTCCTGAACCTGTTGCTAGGAATAAGATAATTGCTTAATGAACTTGATCATATAACACCTCATATAATAAATTGAAAATTATAATTACATTATAAAATTAGAAATCCTAACAATTGCATTACTATTTGAACTTTTGCAAATGCAAAAATAATTATATGGGCCTCCCTGGTGGCGCAACGAGTTAAGCCCAGTGCCTTGGAGCTGTCCACGGCTGCGGTGCGAGTTCGATGCCTGGCCAGGGAGTTCCCACATGGCACAGCAGACCTCGCCTGCCTTGCCTGCTGCTCCCCTCAGCAGTGTATTTTGGTCCATCCTCCTGTTCTGCTCCCCACTCTGTCTCTGGTGAACCCTCTAAACCCCCTCTCCCACCTCTGGCCTACACTCTACCTTATATGTAGAAATAAATAAATCTTAAAAAACAAACAAAAATTAATTATAAAGATAAAGCTATTTTTTTTAAAAGATTTATTTTTTTTATTTATACATACAAGCTGGGGTACAAGCCAGAGCTGTGGGGCGGCGAGAGGGTTCACCAGAGACAGAGCGGGGAGCAGAACAGGCAGACCAGAAATACACTGCTGAGGGGAGCAGCGGGTGAGGCAGGAGAGGTCTGCCGCACCATGTGGGATTCTCCCCGGCCGGGCGTCGAACTCGCGTCGCCGCTGCCGACAGCTCCACAGCGCAGCGCCCAACCGCTGCGCCACCTATTTTTACTTCTCAAAGATTCAAACCTATCATTTTGAGAGAACTATACTTAACTGTTTCAAAATAATGAGATGCAAACACCTTAAATTTTTATTTTTATTTTAGATACACAAGTAGCTAAACTATGAGGTTCTGATTTCATGTTTGGTATGTTCAGATTTCATCCATATCTGTATCCTTCAGTACTACACACAAATTTTCAAAATTGTTACAAAGTTGGCATTTGTTGGTTTTGTTAAATCTGTACTACATTTTCTTAAGATAAATGTTCAGTACATTTTTTTCAAATTTTATGTAGTTAAAAAACCAGAAAAATCTAAAGTAAAATTTAATCAAATTGAAAGAGCAAAGCAAAAAGAATATTTACTCCTCTATTATATGAAAAAGTTTTAAGAAAACTTAAGATAGCAGAAAAAGAAAACAAAAGTGACTGAATGAGAATGGTACTAATTGAGTGATATTTATATCAGAAAAGTCTTTTAAGACATAAGATAAATTGGCCATTCAACTCTCAAAAGAAGAAATTCAAATGAATTCATGATAAACAAAACCCTCTTCTAAAAGAAGGATGAATTTCAATGAAAGGCAGATAGCTGCTCTGATCTGTTAGTGCTAGAATCAAACAATGAGAAAAACAACTGGTAATGAGGTGTTTCATATACTTATTTGTAAAAACAAATTCATCACTAATTTATCCTAAGAAATCATTTGGATCTTTGTAGGGTAACTATTAAGTGGCTTAAAACTATAATTTGTTTTTTCTTCTAGACAATGTCTAACACTCCTAAATACTTTTGCTATATTAATACCAAAACCAAAATTAAGTCGGCTTTTTTGTTCATTTATGTATTCAGATCTAGATACTCTTTCCAAACACACTAACTGCCTCAAATTAACAAGATATCAAAATAATAGTAAATACCAGTGATAGTTACATACTAAAGCATTATAAGTAAATTTGCATAAACATAAATCATGAAATTTTACTTCATTACATACCACAGCACTCAGGACATTTTGGATGTTTCATGATATTTATTCCATACCCAGGAAAGCAGCGATTAATCCAAACCATTTGTAGAGTACCTTCGATATAGTATATTTCAGGCAATGGTTCTGCACGTCTGCCTAGAATTTCCACTTGTTGATTAAAAAACCTCTCTATGAGATTTTTAGCCTAAAATACAAAAACAATATGAAAACATTATCAAAAATAAAGTTAATTTTAGACTAAATAAGTATGCTTAAGGATTTTGAAATAGAGAAAAGCAAATTCCCAAGGTCTTGATTTTTTGCATAAATAACACTTGTAAAAATTAAAAGATGTTACTTCTAAACTTATATATTTCCAAGTATTTTCAAATACAATACAAATAAGCTATTGGGATATATAATCACTTTTGGTCCCCTTGGAAGTGGAATAATACAGGATGGACATTCACGTAAAATCAAAAGCTTGGTAATTAAATATACTATAAGAAATGTATTCCAACAATTAAATGCACTTAGAAAAATATACTTTAAGAGTCTTTAAGGAACATGTCTTGAGGCATACACTTCACTATTATCATAAAGAAAAATTAGGTTTAAAATCAAGAAGAAATGTCAAACTTCTAGTCCTGTGTTCTAAAAACTGAATTTACAAAATAATTCAGGATCATTCTGCTATATAATAATAATATTTTGCTTGTAATATTCTGGTTTGACTTCTAAAATTATTAAAAGACTTACACTCTTTAGTGACTGATAAAAAAAAATCAACAGGTAAAACTTAAGATTTATTTATTTATGCATACAAGCTGGGGTGTAGGCCAGAGGTGTGGAGTGGTGAGAAATTTCACCAGAGACAGAGTGGGGAGCAGAACAGGCAGATGGACTGAAATACACTGTTGAGGGGAACAGGAGGCAAGGCAGGAGAGGTCTGGTGTGCCATGTGGGAATCTCCTTGGCCGGGAATTGAAATCATGCTGCAGTGGCTCTGGATAGCCTCATACTGCTGTGCTCAACCCGTTGCGCCACCAGGGAGGCCCACCTGTTGAATTTTGATTGCTATTTTTTCACATCATCTCTAAGTCAGTTTTATTCAATTCTGGCATGCTTACTTGTACCTCTAATCTAGTCAATAGCATGGATGACTCACAATGATCTACAACCACAGTAGTATACCTCAGCTTGCTGACTTCTTAAAATACCTTGCAAATTATACCTTTCCATGAAAATTTCTATGAATAATTATAAAAATGTTTTTTTAAGTACTGAGTTCAACATGTATGTACAGACTGTGTTGCATTATTCAGTGGCTTACCAGTTTTTCACAATCCAACAGTTTCTTATGCTTTTTATTAACTCTGATACTTTGTTGCTATTTATATGTTCAAACACATACATTTTGATTAAGAAAGTGCTAAAGCATTAACTAGATACAAATCTGATATCTAATTAATTGTACTTAAATGCCAGGCTACAATTATAATGTTCAGGGACATTTGAATAGTATTTCCTATTACTCCCAGTCAAAAACCAAAACCCTGACAGTAAGAAAAATGCTCAGATAAATTATAATATTGTTTCCCATTTCCAGTCTAACAGGACGAATCTCTTCTTTGATAAAAATAAAAAGAAAACTAATTGAATCAATAAATGAATGTTCTTATATTGAATATATATTGATAGTTGACATTATTTATCAAAACTAAGTTAGTAAATTAGTTAATTATTTGCATTCAAAAGAAAAATTAAGGCATTCTCTGACTTGGGTCATTACAGATTTTGAAGTAAAACTGTTTGGATCAATTTTAATGTCATAAGACAAATCATAATTAAAGAAACTTCATAAGTTAATCATTTGGTTTAATATACAAAGACTTAATAACACTGAATAACTGTCAGGCTGCATAATCCACTTCACTTCTCCCTCCACTCTACACACACACACACACACACACACACACACACACACACATTTTATATATATACACATATGTATGTATGCATATACACAAACATATATGGAAGGAATGTGTTCTACAATGATCAGTCACTGAGTACAGGACTGGGACAAGAAAACATTACTACTTCAATAATGAGCAATAGCAAACTACATAAATTTTGCATGGAAAAGTCCAAAAAAATTTTAAATACCACAGTCTGCTTCAATGAACATGTCAAGACAGATAGTAAATAACAATGACTGGAAAGACTTTAATATCTATTCTAAGTTAAAAAAAAATCTCTCACTTAAATAGGGAGAATAGGAACGCACCTAATCAAAATAAAGACCATACATGAAAATCTTACAGCCAATATTATACTCAATGGTGACAAACTTAAAGTTTTGTTTTAAGTCTTATACAAAACAGGCATGCCTAGTCTTACCACTTCTATTCACTATACTAGTGGAGGTCTTTAGTCAGATAATTAGGCAGAAAAAAAAAAAATTAAAACCTTCCAAGTCATAAGAGAAAAAGTAAAACTATCTCAGAAAATGACATGCAGAAACACTAACCACTCCACTGTTTGTCTAACACTACCCATGAACTACATTAAAAAAAAAAATCAATAAAATAATGCCAGTTAGGACCGCCTCCACACTGCTGCGGCCATCTCCAGCTGGTCCCCAGGCTTGCTCAGGGAAGCAGACTAGCGGGCGCACTAGGGGAAGGGACCATTGTATGTCACGCAGTCCAACTAAAAGAGGGTGAGTGACAGACTGGAAGATTAACCACAGGGAGCAAGTTAAGTCCCCAGGCCCCTAACCCGGGGTTTTAAGGACTGAGGGGAGTCTGGAGAGATTGACTGCCTCAACACTGCTGCCACCATCTCCAGCTGGGCAACCCAGGTTTGCTCGGGAAAGCAGACTCCCGGGTGCCCTAGGGGAAGGGACCATCATATGTCGTGCACTTCAACTGAGAGAGAGAGAGAGTGCGTGGCTGGGAGATTAGCTGCAGGGAGCAAGTTAAGCCCCCTGGCCTCTGGCCCAGGGTTTTTGGATCTGACTGTTGCCTGCAGCCGCCCACCTACACCACTCACCTACACCACTGCCTCTATCACCACCACCATTACTGGCTCTAGGAAGTAGCACTCCCTGGTGCCATAGGAGAAGAGACCATTATTGCCCACTGGAACTGAAAAAGTGAGTCCCACCTGGGCAGGATAGCTCACAGGGAGGTAGTGCAAACTGGCGGCAGGCCTCAGTGCTAGGGTTTTCGGAACTTAGTAGAGCTGGAACTGGGACCACCAACCATCACGATCACCGGGAAAGCACAGCCCCTACACCACTGTTGGAAGTCCAGGACCACACAACCACCTTCTGAACCTTTTGAGTTAAAATAGAGGGAGAGGATCTCTACAGACAATGTCCATCAACATACCCATACCATCACTACCCAGTGGTGGTTCGGCTTAACAGGGATAGAATCGGTTAGACCATCAGCCCCCAACATCCAAGAAAGAGCACCCCAAAGAGAGGCCTGCCAGTACCAGCGCCCCAGTGCCACAATTTCCCAACACTTACAACAAATCAGAAAAGAAACTGGGAGAAAGAAAAATACAAAAAACCATGCAAGCCCTCAGAGGAAGGACACACCACAAAAATAAAATCAACCACCAGAACTCAACAACAATGACATGGAAGAACTCTGCCTCTCTGATAGAGAATTTAAATTGATCATGATTAAGGAAAAGAATGAAATGAAAAAAAAAAATTAACGAACTGAGAATGAAATCAAGACCCTAAAGGAGGAGAATAAGAGTTTAATGGAAGAACTAAAGAATGCTGGGAAAAGCAATGAAAATAAAATCAATGAAATGGAAAAGTGAATCAGTAATCTCAAAGATATAGGTATTAAAAGAACCAAAAAAGAAAAGGAAATAGAAACATGAAGGGAAAAGAATGAAGAAACACTTTGAGAGCTATGTGACACCATGAGAAAAGGAAATAAAAGAGTTAGAGAAATCCCAGAAGGAAAGAAGAGGGTCCAAAAAGCAGAGAAACTATTTAACACTTTGTGGTCCACACATATTAGTACATGATTTTGTCACCAGTATCAGGTGGCCGCTCATGTATTAATACATGTTCATCTAGTCTCCGGTTTTTCACGCCACGGTGGATTTATTTGGAAATTTTAGGAGCTATTTCTTTGATTGTACTCAGTCTAGAAGTTTTACACATTGTTTTGGTGAAAGTGTAAGGTGTTTTATGAGAGATATTACAGTTTTTTTTTTAATATCCAGTAGTTCAGGAGTTGCGTGTGTTTTATTGAATGCTTATACCATTCATGCGGTGGCACAGAAAATGGCCGGCCCCAAGGGCAGGTAAATTTAAAGGGCACCGGCACACAAAGTGTTAAGGAAGTGATAGAAGAGAACTTCTCAAGTATGAAAATAGACATACAAGAAGCAAGAAGAACTCCAAATTACCACGATGTTAGAAGAACTACACCTAGGCACATAATAGTAAATCTCACATGAGTACAGGATAAAGAAAAAATACTGAAGCTGACAAGGGGGAGGAAACATAATTTATAAAGGACAACCAATCAGGCTGACATCAGACTTCGCTGAAGAAATATTAAGGGCAAGAAGAGAATGGAGCGACATTTTCAACAAACTCCAAGACAACAAATGACAACCAAGAATACTTTACCCCACAAAACTCTCCTTACTCTATGAAGACAGGATAAGGACCTTTTCAGAGAAACAGAGACTGCAGAAATTTGTCATGACTAAGGCCCCATTCCAAAAAATACTACAAGAAGTTCTAAAGCCAAAACTGACAGAAGAATGAAAAAGAAAATCAAAATAAGACAGGGAATAAAACCACAAAAAGACAAACAAAATGGGAAATGTAGATGCCAATTTATCAATATTAACTTTAAATGTAAATGGACTAAACACATCAATAAAAAGGCACAGAGTGGCAAGATGGATCAAAAAACAGAACCCAACATTCTGCTGTCTACAGGAAACACATTTAGCTAAAAAAGATAAACACAGATTGAAAGTAAAAGGCTGGAAAACAATCCTACAAGCAAAAGGACCAAAAAAGAAGGCAGGGACAGCTATACTTACATCACATGAATGGACTTCAAACTAAAAAAGGTAAAAAGAGACAGAGATGGACACTACATCATGATAAAGCAGACAATTCAGCAGGATGATGTAATCCTCATCAACATATACTCCCTAAATAAAGGAGCACCAAAATATGTAAAACAAATATTATCATCTCTGAAAACAGACATTAGAAAAAAAATATATATAGTAGGAGACTTCAATAACCTACTCTCACCAATGGACAGATCGAGATAAAAAATAAACAAGGACACTAAGCTCTAAATAAGGACCTAGACCACATGGGCTTAACATATCTATAGGGAACTACACCCCCCAAAATTTAAATACACATTTTCTCAAGTGCACACGGACCATACTCCAGGATCGATCACATACTAGGTCACAAAACAAACCTCAACAGACACACTAAGGTCAAAATCATACCTACTATCTTCTCTGATCATAAAGCCATCAAATTAGAAATAAACCACGAAAAGAAAAAAAGGAATCCTCTTCCTTCAGGGATATTGAAACCCACACTGCTGGAAGACCACTGAACTAATGAGGAGAACAAAGAAGAAATTAAAAAATACCTAGAAATGAATGTCGTAGAAAACACAACTTTCAAGAATGTTTGGGACACAGCAAAAACAGTAATAAGAGGGAAATACACAGCAATACAGGCTCACATCAAGAAACAAGAAACGACTCAAAGAAACACTCTAATCTCCCATCTCAAGGAACTAGAAAATGAACAACAAAAATACCTCAAAAGCCAGTATAACAGAATAAATTATAAAAATCAAAGCAGAAATAAATGAAATGAATATCAAAAAAACAATCCAGATCAATGAAACCAAAAGCTGGTTCTTTGAAAAACTAAACAAAACAGACAAACCTGCAGCCAGGCTTACAAAGAAAAGAAGGGAGAAAACACAAATAGGATCATAAATGAAAGTGGAGAAATTATAACAGACACAGCAGAAATCAAAAGAATAATCAGAGATTGTTATGAACAACTATATGGAAACAAGTTCAACAACTTAGAGGAAATGGATATATTCCTAGAACTATACAATCACCCAAAACTAGGTAAAGAAGATACAGAACACATAAACAGGCCAATCACAAGAAGTGAAACTGAAACAGTAATCAAAACCGTCCACAAAAACAAAAGCCCAGGACCAGATGGTTTCATAAATGAATTCTACCAAACGTTTAAAAACAAACTAATCTCTATCTTACACAAATGCTTTCAAACAATTGAGAAGGAAGGAATACTACCAAACACATTTTATGAAGCCAACATCACATTAATACCAAAACCAAACAAACACAACACAAGAAAACTACAGACCAATCTCTCTAATGAACACTGATGCAAAAATATTCAACAAAATATTAGCCAAAAGGATCCAACAATGCATCCAAAAGATAATACACCACGACCAAGTGGGATTTATTCCAGGGACACAAGGATGGGTCCGCATCTGAAAATCAATCAATGTAATCCAACACATCAACAAAAAGAAAAATAAAAACCATATGATCATATCAATAGATGCTGAGAAAGCATTCGACAAAGTGTAACATCCATTTATGATAAAGACCCTTGAAATACTTGGGATAGAAGGAACATACCTCAATGTGATAAAAGCCATATACAACAAACCCAAAGCCAATATGATCCTCAACAGTGAGAAGCTGAAAGCCTTTCCCCTAAGATTAGGAACAAGGCAAGGATGTCCACTCTCACCATTGCTTTTCAATATAACACTGGAAGTCCTAGCCAGAGCAATAAGAGAAGAGAAATACATACAAGGAATCCAAATTGGGGAAAAAGAAAGTAAACTGTCACTATTTGCAGATGATATGATAATATACACAGAGAATCCTAAAAACTCCACAGAAAAACTACTCAAAATTATAGACCAGTTCAGTAAAGTAGCAGGATACAAAATCAACACACAAAAATCAATAACCTTCCTATATACAAACACAAAGTCAGAAGAAGAAAAAGAAGAAATCAAGAGAATCACCCCCTTCAAAATTGAAACAAAAAAAATCAAATATCTGGTAATAAACCTAACAAAAGAGGTAAAGGACTTATACAAAGAAAACTATAAGACACTATTAAGAGAAATAGAAGAGGACACACACAAAAATGGAAAGATATCCCCTGTTCATAGATTGGAAGAATTAACATTATCAAAATGGCCATCCTACCAAAAGCAATTTACAGATTCAATGCTACTCCGATAAAAATCTCAATGACATTCTTCAAAGAAATAGAACAATTATTGATGAAATTCATATGTAACCAAAAAAAAAAAAAAACCTCGAATAGCCAAAGCCCTCCTGACTAAAACAAAGAAAATGGAGGGATTACACTCCTAGATTTCAAACTATACTACAAACCCATAATAATTAAAAAAGCATGGTACTGCAACAGAAACAGATGCACAGACCAATAGAATGGAATAGAAAACCCAGAAATAAATCCACATATCTATGGACAACTAATCTTTGACAAAGGAGCAAAGAATATGCAATGGAACAAGGTTAGCTTGTTCAATAAATGGTGCTGGGAAAACCGGACTGCTACTTGCACAAAAATGAAGATAGACCACTACCTCCCTCCATGCAAAATACCAACTCAAAATGGGTAAGAGACTTGGATGTAAGACCCGAAACCATAAAAATTATAGAAGAAAATAACTGCAAAATTCTACACGATATACATTTCAGCAAAATCTTTAAAGACACATCCCAAAAAGCAAAGTAAGTCAAGGAAAAGAGAAACAGCTGAGACTACATAAAACTAAAAAGCTCTGTACAGCAAAAGAGACAATAATCAAAACAAACCGACACCCTAATAATTAGGAGAAAATCTTTGCACACAATACAACCAATAAAGGACTGATAACGAAAATCTACAAGGAGCTCACACAACCCAACAAAGTCAACAATCCAGTCAAAAAATGGGCAAAAGAGCTAAAAAGACATTTCTCCAAAGAAGAAAAGCAAATGGCCAACAGATACATGAAAAAATGCTCAACATCACTTATAATCAGGGAAATGCAAGTCAAAACCATGATGAGATACCACCTCACACCAGTGAGAATGGCACACATTAAAACAACATGCAACAACATGCAACAACTGCTGGTGGGAATGCAAACTGGTCCAACCACTATGGAAAGCTATATGGCATTTCCTCAAACTGATAAAAGCGGAGCTTCCATACGAACCAGCAACACCACTTTTGGGAATCTACCCAAAGGACACAAAAACACCGATTCAAAAGGAAACATGCACCCATATGTTCATTGCAGCATTATTTACAATAGTGAAGGTATGGAAACAACCCAGATGCCCCAAAACAGATGACTAGATAAAGAAGATGTGGTTTTACACAATGGAATACTATTCAGCATTCAAAAGAGACAAACACATGCAATTCACATCAACATGGATAGAACTAGAAGGGATCGTGCTCAGTGAAATAAGCCAAAAGGAAAAAGAAAAATATTGAATGGTCTCACTTATAACAGGAATATAGGGCAACCAAATACAAGAGCAACAATCAGACAGAGAGGGGAGAGGATTGGGGCTCAGAATGGGGGAGAGGAGAGCACAGGAGACTGTGGTGACACATCATGGGTGAATTGATGGTGGGAAACCTACGGGGAATACACAGGAATGTAAAAGACATAAACAAAAATAACAAAAACAAACCAAAAAAAGAAATTAATAAAAAAAACCCACATTATTATTCTCAACAGTGAAAAGCTGAAAACCTTTCCTTTAAGATAAGGAATAAGACAAGGATGTCCATTCTTGCCACTGATTTTCAATATAATACTTGGAAGTTCTAGCCAGAGCAATTAAGACAAAAGAAAGACATAGTATCCAAATAGGGAAAGAAGAAGTAAAACTATCACTATTTGCAGACAATATGATAATATATATAGATAACCCTAAAACTCCACAGAAAACCTAAACAAAATAATCAACCAGTTTAGTAAAGGATACAAAATCAACATATAAAAATCAGTAGCCTTCCCATATACAAACAATCTGAAGAAACAAAAACAATCACAAAGTTCCTAGAAATCAAGAAAGCCATTCCTTTTACATTTGAAACAAACCAATAAAAAAAAATGCTTGGGAAAAAAACTAACAAAAGTGGTGAAGGACCTATATAAAGAAAATTATCAAACAGTGTTAAACGAAATGGAAGACACAAATAAATGGAAAGATATTCTCTGCTCATGAACTGGAAGAATTAATATCAAAATGGTAATCCTATGAAAAGCAATTTACAGATTCAACACCATTCCAATAAAAATTTCAATAACATTCTTAAAAGAAATAGAATATTGAAGAAATTCATATGAAGCCACAAAAAACCTCGAATAGCCAAAGCTCTCCTGACTAAAAGAAGATTGGAAGTATCACATTCTCAGATTTCAAACTATACTACAAAGCCATAATAATTAAACAGTATAGTACTGGAACTAAATCAGACAGACCAATGGAACCTAACAGAAAGTCCAGAAATAAAGCAACACATACATGACAACTAATCTTTGACAAAGGAGTAAAGAGCATTAAATGGAATATGGACTAATTGCTCAATAAATGTGCTGGGAAAACTGTGCCACCACAAGCAAAAGACACAACATGCACAAAAATCAACTCAAAATAGATAAAAGAATTGAACACAAGACCTGAAACCATAAAATACATAAAAGAAAATATAGGTAAAACACTATATGACGTACATTTCAATAAAATCTGTAAAGACTCATGCCCAAAAGCAAAAAAAGTGAAGGAAAAGAAACAGCTGGGATTACATCAAACCAGAAAGCTTCTGTAGAGCAAATGATTGGGAAACATTTTTGGCACACACTACTACTGATAAGGGACTGATCACGAAGATACACAAAGAACTCACATGACTTAACAAAGTCAATAACCCAGTAAAAAATGGCAGAACAACTAAAAGACACTTCTCCAAAGAGGAAACGAAAATGGCCAACAGATATATGAAAAAATGTTCAATATCCCTCATAATCAGGGAAACGCAAGTCAAAACCACAATGAAATACCACCTTACTCCAGTAAGAATGGCCCATATTAAAAAAATAATAATAAACTAGCAACAACAAATGTTGGTGTCGATGTGCTAAAAAAGGATCTCTCCTACATTGCTGGCAGGAATGCAAACTGGTCCAACCACTATGGAAAGTTTTTAGACTACTAAAAATGGAACTACCATATGACCCAGCAATTCCACTTCTACGGATCTACCCAAAGGACACAAAAACAACAATTCAAAATGATACCTGCACCCCTATGTTTACTGCAGCACTATTTATAATAGATAAGATTGGGAAATAACCCAAATGCCCAAAAATCAATGACTAAATAAAGAAAATGTGGTATATATACACAATGGAATACTATTCTGCAATCCAAAAAGATAAACTCTAGCTATTTGCAGCAACATGGATGGATCTAAAAGGGATTGTGCTCAGTGAAGTAAGTCAGAAGAAGAAAGAAAAATATTAGATGGTTTCACTTATAGGAGGGATATAGAGGAGCCAAATAAAGGGTCAAGGAAAAAATAACAACGATAAAAAAATAAACAGGCAACTATAAATCAGAGACATTCTGCAGGGAAGGGGGAAGGAGAGGGATCAAAACAGGGGTAGGAAAAGCACCAGATACTATGGTGATGGCTCACGGGTTACTTAGTGGAAATTTTATGGGAATTACACTTGAAAGGAGAAATCAAACACTACAAAAATGAACAGTGATGTAAAATAGATATATTATAAAAAAATGAGGAAGAAAAATGATTAAAAGCATATTTGGAAAATAACTATAGCGAGCTATAAAAGTAGAATTATCCAAATGGAAAAGCAAATCATTGAGTTTGAAGATATCAATTTACAAAGGGGCAAGATGGAGGAAGAAAAAGAAAACACAGTAAAAAAATAATTTATGAGCTATCTGAAATTATGAGGAGTGACAACATAATAACGTGCATTGTAAAAGGTGAAACTAAACAAAAAGGAATACAGAAGATAGTTAAAGAAATAGATTAAAACATTCCAAACCTGGAAAAGGTAATGAAAATACAAATCCAGGAAGCTAACAGTACACCAGGTACCTAAACAAAATGAGATCAACACCAAAACATATACTACTGAAATGTCCAAGAAAGACTATTGATATTGGTAAAGGGGAAGAACGAGGTAAACTACAAAGGAATCTATATCAGGGTAACATCAGATTTCTCATAAGAAACACTGAAGACAGGGAAAGAATGAAAAGATGTGATCACACAGTGTAAAAGGTAAAAATTGCCAAGCAAGAATATCACATCCTGCAAGGTTTTCCTTTAGATAAGAGGGAGATATAAAATGAAAAAGTGAAAGAATTTACAAAAACTAGACCTTCCTTCCATGAAATATCAAAAGGAACTCTAGGATCAAGCCAAAAAGAAAAATACAAAAAACTTAAGGCAAGAGCCATCCATAAAATTAAAGACAAAATGGCAATAAAAGACTAAATGGACTAAACTCACTAATTAAAGATAAAGAGAATTCGACTGGATTAGGAAATGAAAGGAGCAAGAAATGAGGTTATACACAATGGGATACTACTCAGCAATCAAAGAGATTAATGCATGCAATTTGCAGCAACATGAATGGAACTGGAAGGGATTATACTAAATGAAGTGAGCTAGAGGAGAAAGATAAATACCAGATGGTTTCACTTTTATGTGAAATCTAGAGCAACCAAAGAACCAGACAAAGATAAAATTATGATTGATCCTTGAAAAGAGTATGTAGATCTGAGATATTCAAGAGGGGAGAAGAAGGGGAGTGAGAGAGGAAGAGAGGAGCTGGAAAGAGAGCCTGAAGGAGAAGAGCAAGGTGGAGTGTGATGGAGGACTGTGGGCATGTTGGTGGTGGGAAAACTATGGTGACCACACTCGAGAGAAGAAATGCCACAGTGACAAATAACAAGGATGTTTAATAAATAAGTAACAGACTTCAATTTTCTGTTGTCCCCAGGAGAAACACCTGAGCTCCAAAGATAAACACAGGCTCGGGTACAGTGTTTAAAACAATTTTAAGTGAACCTAAAAGAGGTCAGGGAAAATCAGAGTAATAGATTCCAGTTAAAAAATTTAATTGAGAGACAGGAATGGAAACTACATAATGCTTAAGGAAAAAAAAATAATCAAGAGACCATAAATTATCAACATATAATCACCAAATGAAGTAGCACCAAATATTAGGCAACTACTATCAATTCAGAAATCAAACATTGGAAAGAACACATTTCTGAGAGAAAACTTCAAGACACCATTGTCACTGAATGACAAATCAATGGCAAAAAAATAAAAATGCATGTAATAGTATTGAACAAAGAATAAAATCATATTAAACTAACAGAGATCGGGCCTCCCCGGTGGCGCAGCGGTTAAGCGCTGCGCTGTGGAGCTGTTGGCAGCGGCGACGCGAGTTCAACGCCCGGCCGGGGAGACTCCCACATGGTGCAGCAGACCTCTCCTGCCTCGCCCGCTGCTCCCCTCAGCAGTGTATTTCTGATCTGCCTGTTCTGCTACCCACTCTGTCTCTGGTGAACCCTCTCGCTGGCCCACGCCTCTGGCCTGTACCCCAACATGTATAAATAAAAAATAAATAAATAAACAGAGATCTGTAGAATCCTTCACCCCCTAAAATCAGTCCTAATTACACATGGGAACAACAATCTAGATGAGATGGACAAATTCTCAGAATAATACAATTATCCAACACTGAAGAGAGAAAGAGTAATCAAAACTCACTGCCCAAAATGAAAAGCCCCGAACTGGATGGCTTCACAAACAAGTTCTAACAACTCTAAGATGAATTAATTTCTACCCCACTCAAATATTAAAAAAAAAAATCAAGAAAAAATATTTTCCAACACATTTTATGAGACCAGCTTTATGTTAATAACTAAATTAAAGAGACAACACAAAAAAACTACAGACCAATTACCCTAAAGAATGTCAATGCAAAAAATCCTCAAAAAAAGTCTTAGCAAACTGAATCCAACAAAGCATTAAAAAGATTTTTTTATAATACAAAGAAATACATTTTTAATTGAGATAATATTTGAATACCCTCAGCAGGTATTACCACCATAGTGCACCCACCACCAGCTCACCCACAGTCCACCACCATAGTCCATTGCTCTTCATCTCTCTTTATTCTTTCCCTTCTTCCAACCCCTGGCCCCTCCTTGGTTCTTCAGTTCTGTGGTCATCTATCAAGGATTAAGGTTTATTTATTTTTTTTTTAAAGATTTATTTTTTATTTATACATACAAGCTGGGGTACAGGCTACAGGCGTGGGGCGGCGAGAGGGTTCACCAGAGACGGAGCGGGTAGCAGAACAGGCAGATCAGAAATACACTGCTGAGGGGAGCAGCGGGCGAGGCAGGAGAGGTCTGCCGCGCCATGCGGGATTCTCCCCGGCCGGGCGACGAACTCGCGTCGCCGCTGCCGACAGCTCCACAGCGCAGCGTTTAACCGCTGCGCCACCGGGGAGGCCCTCAAGGGTTAAGGTTTAAACTAGTGTTTATCTCTTAACTTAGTTACATTCCACATAATGTTGACACTATCCAGTATTTATCTTTCTTGTTCCTACTTATTTCAGTTATGATTATCCTTTCAGCTCCATCCATGCTGCCACAAATGCCATGAGGTTACTTTTTATTCCAATATATATTTTTATTGTTATTTATATCTTTTACATTTTGTATTCCCCTTGGGTAACCCACCACCAATTCACCTGTGATCCATCTCCATGGTCCCTTGTGTTCTTTTCTATTCCATTTTGTGCCCTTATCCTCACCCTCCCCTCACCCCCCCAAATGTTTCTCCTATTTGGTTTCCCTATAGTCCCATTATAAGTGAAACCATTTGGTATTTTTCTCTTTCTGGATTGTTTCGCTGAGTATGATTCCCTCTAATTCCATCCATGTCACTGCAAATTGCATGTGTTTATCTTCTTTGAATGCTGAATAGTATTCCATTGGGTATACGTACCACATCTTCTTGATTCAGTCATCTATTTTTGGACATCAGGTTTGCTTCCATACCTTTGCTATTGTGAACAGTGCCGCCATGAACATACGGGTACAGGTATCCTTTTGGATTAGTGTTTTTGTGTTTTTTGGGTAGATTCCCAAAAGTGGTATTGCTGGGTTGTATGGAAGCTCCATGTTTAGAAGTTTGAGGAATCGCCATACAGCTTTCCATAGTGGTTGGACCAGTTTGCATTCCCACCAGCAGTGTAGAAGAATTCCTTTTTCTCCACATCCTTTTCAGCATTTGTTGTTGCCTGTATTTTTAATGTGTCCCATCCTCACAGGTGTGAGGTGGTATCTAATAGTGGTGTTGATTTGCATTTCCTTGATTATAAGCGATGTTGAGCATTTTTTCATGTATCTGTTGGCCATTTGCTTTTCTTCTTTGGAGAAGTGCCTTTTGAGCTCTTCTGCCCATTTTTTGACGGGATTGTTAGCTTTGTTTTTGTTGAGTAGTGAGAGTTCCTTGTAAATAGTTATCAGTCCTTTATCGGATGTACTGTGTGCAAAGATCTTTCCCCAGTTGGTAGGGCATCTGTTAAGTTTTGGTTAATGTCTCTTTTGCTATACAGAAGCTTTTTATTTTGATGTAATCCCATCTGTTTATCTTGTCCTTCACTTCCTTCACTTTGGGGGATCTGTTGTTAAAGATTTTGCTGAAACATATGTCGTGTAGGGTTTTGTCTATATTCTGTAAATTTTATGGTTTCAGGTCTTACGTCTTGGTCTTTTTTCCATTTTGAGTTGGTTTTTGTGCAGGGTGTGAGGCAGTAGTCTAGCTCCATTTTTTTGCATGTGGTGTCCAGTTTTCCCAGCACCATTTATTGAATAGACTGTCCTTGTTCCACTGCATTTTCTTTGCTCCTTTGTCAAAGATTAGTTGTTCATATATATGCGGCTTTAATTCTGGGTATTCTATTCGGTTCCATTGGTCTTTGTGTCTGTTTTTGTTCCAGTACCATGCTGTTTTAGTTATTACAGCTTTGTAGTATAGTTTGAAATCAGGGAGTGAAATTCCTCCGTTTTCTTTCTTTTTAGTCAGGAGGGCTTTAGCTATGTGGGGCCTTTTGTGGTTCCATACGAATTTCATCAGTAGTTGATCTATTTAAGAATGTCATTGAGATTTTTATTACAATAGCGTTGAATCTGTAAATTGCTTTGGGGAGTATTGCCATTTTGATAATGTTAATCCTTCCAATCCATGAGTAGGGGATGTCTTTCCATTTTCTTGTGTCTTCTTGTATTTCTTTCAACAATGTTTTGTAGTTTTCTTTGCATAAGTCTTTTACGTATTTTGTTAGATTTATTCCTAGATATTTGATTTTTGGTTTTGATTTTGAAGGGGATGGATTTCTTAATTTCTTCTTCTTCAGATTGGTTGTTTGCATATAGGAAGGCTACTGATTTTTGTGCGTTGATTTTGTATCCTGCTACTTTACTGAACTGGTCTGTAATTTTGAGTAGTTTTTCTATGGAGTTTTTAGGGTTTTGTATATATATTATCATATTGTCTGCAAACAGAGACAGCTTAATTTCTTCTTTTCTTATTTGGATTCCTTGAATGTCTTTCTCTTATCTTATTGCTCTGGCGAGGACTTCCAGTATTATATTGAAAAGCAATGGTGAGAGTGGACATCCTTGCCTTGTTCCTGATCTTAGTGGGAAGGCCATCAGCTTCTCACCAGTGAGGATAATGTTGGCTGTGGGTTTGTTATATACGGCTTTTATTACGTTGAGGTATGTTCCTTCTATCCCAAGTATTTCAAGGGTCTTTATCATAAATGGACGTTGCACTTTGTCAAATGCTTTCTCAGCATCTATTGATATGATCATGTGGTCTTTATTTTTCTTTTTGTTGATGTGTTGGATTACATTGATTGATTTTCGGATGTTGAACCATCCTTATGTCCCTGGGATAAATCCCACTTGGCCGGGGCGTATTATCTTTTGGATGCATTGTTGGATCCTGTTGGCTAAGATTTTGTTAAAATTTTTTGCATCAGTGTTCATTAGAGAGATTGGTCTGTAGTTTTCTCTTTTTGTGTTATCTTTGTCTGGTTTTGGCATTAGAGTAATGTTTACTTCATAGAATGTGTTTGATAGTACTCATTCCTTCTCGATTTTTTGAAAGAGTTTGGGTAATATAAGGACTATTTCCTTTTTGAATGCTTGGTAAAACTCGGTTGTGAAACCATCTGGTCCTGGGCTTTTGCTTTGGGGGAGGTTTTTGATTACTGTTTCAATTTCACTGCTTGTGATTGGTTTGTTCAGGTGTTCTATATCTCCTTTATCTAGTTTTGGGTGATTGTATAGTTCTAGGAATTTGTCCATTTCCTCTAGGTTGTTGAACTTGTTTCCGTATAGTTGTTCATAGTAATCTCTGATTATTCTTTTAGTTTTTGCTGTGTCCGTTGTGATTTCTTCTCTTTCATTTATGATCCTATTTATTTATTTTCTCCCATTTTTTCTTTGTAAGCCTGGCTAGTGGTTTGTCTCTATTTTGTTTAATTTTTCAAAGAACCAGCTTTTGGTTCGTTGATCTTCTGGATTGTTTTTTTGATTTCCATTTCATTTATTTCTGCTTTGGTTTTTATAATGTCTTCTGTTATACTGGCTTTTGAGGTTTTTTGTTGTTCATTTTCATGTTGAGATGTGAGATTAGAATTTTCTTTGAGTTGTTTTTTGTTTCTTGATGTGAGCTTGTAATGCTATATATTTTCCTCTTATTACTGCTTTTTCTGTGTCCCAAATGTTATGGAAGGTTGTGTCTTCATTGTCATTCATTTCTATATATTTTTTTAATTTCTTCTTTGATCTCTTCGTTGATCCATTGGTCTTCCAATAATGTGGGCTTCAGTCTCCATGAGGTGAAAGGGTTTCTTTTTTTTTTTTTTAAGATTTATTTTTTATTTATACATACGAGTTGGGGTACAGGCCAGAGGCGTGGGGCGGCGAGAGGGTTCACCAGAGACAGAGCGGGGAGCAAAACAGGCAGATCAGAAATACACTGCTGAGGGGAGCAGCGGGCCAGGCAGGAGAGGTCTGCCGCGCCATGTGGGATTCTCCCCGGCCGGGCGTCGAACTCGCGTCGCCGCTGCCAACAGCTCCACAGCGCAGCGCCACCGGGGAGGCCCGAAAGGGTTTTTTTCTTTTTTATTTTCTTTTTTTCTTTTTATTGTTTATTTCCAGTTTGACTCCTTTTTGATCGGAGAAGAAGGCTGGTACGATTTTGATCTTAGTGTATCTGTTGAGGTTTGTTTTGTGGCCTCATATGTGATCGATCCTGGAGTATGTTCCGTGTGCACTTGAGAAAAATGTGTATTCAATTTTTGGGGGGTGAAGTGATCGATAGATATCTGTTAACCCCATGTGGTCTAGGTCTTCATTTAGAGCTTTAATGTCCTTGGTTAGTTTTTGTCTTCTCGATCTGTCCAATAGTGAAAGTGGGGTGTTGAAGTCTCCTACTATGTATGTATTTTCTTTAATGTCTGTTTTCTGGGATGATAATAATTGTCTGATATATTTTGTTGCTCCTTCATTTGGGAGTATATGTTGATGAGTGTTATATCTTGTTTTATTGTCCCCTTTATCATGATGTAGTGACCAGCTTTGTCTTTTTTTACCTTCTTAAGTTTGAAGTCTATTTTATCTAAGTATAGCTGTTCCTGCCTTCTTCTTGTTCCATTTGCTTGTAGGACTGTTTTCCATACTTGAACTATTAATCTCTGTATATCTTTCACAATTAAATGTGTTTCTTGTAGACAGCAGGTTGGGTTATGTTTTTTGATCCATTCTGCTATGATGTGTCTTTTAATTGGTGTGTTTAGTCCATTTACATTTAGAGTTAATATTGATATACTGTCATCCATATTTTTTGTTTGTTTGTTTGTTTACCCTTCTTGGTTTAATTCTTACCTTATTCTGTGTTTCCTGGTCTTTCTTCTGTTGGTTTTGTCTTCATGACTTCTTCTAGTATTCTTTGGAGTGGGGGTTTGGTAGTGATGAATTTCTTTAGTTTCTGTTTGTCAGAGAAGGTCCATATTTTTTCTTCACAGAGGAATGAGAGCTTTGCAGCATAGAGTATTCTTGGTTGACATTTGTTGGCATGTAGTGTGTTATATATGTCCCTCTAATCTCTTCTTGTCTATAGTGTTTCTTCAGAGAAATCTGATGTCAGTCTGATTGGCTTTCCTTTATAGGTTATTTGTTTCTTTGCCCTCATCATTTTCAATATATTTTCCTTGTCTTGAATTCTCAATAGTTTTACTATCACGTCTTGCTGTTTTTCTTCTTTCGTTGTAATAACATGGAGATCGTCTGGCTTCCTGTATGTCAATTTTTGTTTCCTTTTTCATGTTTGGGAAGTTCTCTTCAATTATCTCCTTGAGAAGTTTCTCTGTTCCTTTGTCTCTCCCCTCTCCTTCTGGGATTCCTATGTTTCCTTTTTTTCATGGTGTCAGATAGTTCTCAAAGCTTTTCCTCATTCTTTTTTCTTTGTGTTTCTCTTTCCTTTTCTGTCTTGACTCTGTTAGTATATTTATCTTCCAGAATGCTTATTCTTCCCTGCATATCTTTTAATTCACTTTTCTGGCTTTCCCTAGATTTCTTTAGCTCCTTAACAAATGTTTTTAAATCTTCCATTTTCTTCAATTTCTTCTTTATGGATTCGTTTTCATTCTTCAGTTCTTTTAAATATTCCACTTCCTTCAATTTCTTCTTTATGCATTCATTCTCGTTCCTCAGTTCTTTGTTCTTTTCATTTAATTCTATCAATTATTTTTTGTTATGACTATTTTGACGTCTTTATCTGTTAGGTGGATGTAATCTTCTATGTCCATATTAATGGGTTCTGGAGAGGGATTTTCTTTCTGTGGTGTATTGTTTTGAGGATCATTTGTGACTTTTTTCCTTCCTGTTGTTGGTTTTCTGCTTTGCTCTGTTCGTAACTTTCCCCTGGTGCCAGCGGGCATGACTCCTGGTTTTACTTGCTCAGGAGTGTTTGTGGTTCCCTGAGTTGCCTTGGCTGTGGCTGGGTATCTTCTGGATTTTCTTATTTTTCTTTGTTGAATTTCTGTGTTTCTCGTGGCATGTCTCCAGTGTGTTTCCAGTTCCGAGTTGAATTAGGGAAGATGAAGGGGTGGTTTGCAGTAAAAAAGAAAGAAAAGAGGAAAAAAAAAAAGGAAGGGAAAGAAAAGGAGAATGAAGATGAAGAAAAGTAGGAATGAAG